>JANHZU010003085.1:60963-71003 GCA_032468055.1 Acrochordus granulatus | reverse complement strand
AAAAATAATTTTCAATGGAATTTTATGTAGAAATGATTGTCCCTAACATCTGAAACAAGTTACAATGATTAACACACGATATAAAGCAGCAATAGAACAAACTAACCAACACTTACGAATCTGCTTCGAGGCAGATTCTGGCTTGGCTGCTGGCTTGGAGGATCTGCCACTGCTGCTGCTTGAGGCAAAATGGCCTTTTCCCTTTTCCATCAGTAAAGTCTTTCCGGGGGTCTTTCCTGGGCAGTTTGGAAATGCTTCTTGTCTTAACCTGCCTCTGTGCTATGAGGGGAGAAGAGATGGGCAGCAGGGGATGGGCTGGATGGTGCCAGGCGACAAGGGTTTGTGTGTGTGTGTGTGTGTACGTGCACGTGCGCTTTGAGAACAGTCCCAGCTGGCATGAGGGAGACAAGAGGGAGGAGAGGAGGGGAAGGGGACTGCCTGGAGGGAGAATCCGGAGTATGAGTCTCTCAAGTTCCTTCTTTTGAACGCCTTTCAATTAATTTACACTGTTTACGCAGCGATAGAGGAGAACCATCGACTCCATTGTGAGATTTCCCATGTGAGCTCATCGCACGGTGCTCATCTTGCGAGTTGCCACTTGTCAACTGAAATAAATTTTATTAAAAATTTTTGCTCGTCTTGAAAAAATCCCATGCACCGAGGTGCTCGCAATCCGAGGTTCCACTATAGGTTCCTAAATATAAATGGTGTCACACTTTATAACAGAGATGGCTTGCAGTTCTCTGTCCTTAAGTCTCCTCCCTAGAAGTCTGGTATTGTTTGGAGTTGATACACAACCTTCTGAATGTAGTAGTATTTCAGTTGTGGAAGTTGAAGTTCACTTCCTTGCCTTGTAAAAACTATACCACTTCTCCAGGTTCTTAGATATTCATGCAGCTCTTTGACATTAGATAGTCTCTGTTTTCATGTAATGTAGGTAATTTATCAGTTTTGTTTCATGAAGTTATTAAGGTCTACATAAAGTGCTTGAAACACTCACTAACTGAAAAAATATTTCAAAATTAGAACAAAAATTTAAAAAATGTTTTCTCCTAAATTATAAAAAATAGTGATTCATAATCTATGCTGTGCTTAGAAAAAAGTTTGTGAATGACCACATTTGTTAATGTATTGACTTAGATAAGTATGTTGTTAATCTTTATGAATTAGTGTGTTTCAAAGAATTTTAGGAAAGTTGTATCACTTCACTTCTTTATCTAGTACAAAGAACACGAGCAATTCTAGATGTGTGTTCAAGGCAAATAAGCACATTTTAAAAGTATTATCATACCAAGGCAAATACACTGCCTAAAGCCTATAACAGACAAACTCATATTAGAATATTTCAAATTATTTTTAAAAAAATACTTTTACTTATATAGAGGAAAAGAAATTATGCAGGATATCTATACCAATAAAACTAGATCCATACTTTAATAAAAAAATACAAGGTTGACATACAGTAATATGGGCTCATTCTGGCTGCACAAGACCAAGCATTAAGAACAAAGGCTAGAATTGAGAAGACAGCAACAAACAGCAAATACTACCTCTGCAAAGAAGCTGAAGAAACAGTGGACCACCTGGTTAACTGCTTCAAGAAGATCACAAAGATTGATTACAAACATAAGCATGATGAACAAGCAACAACGGTTCCCTGGATGATCTACAAGATCTGCCTGAAAGCAAGAACTGGTGGGGCTATAAAATAGAGAACGTAATAGAAAGTGAAGAAGGTAAATTACTCTGGGACTTCAGAATTCAAACAGACAGGCACCTACCACATAGCACTCCAGACATGACAATTGTTGATAAGAAAGACAAAAAAAAGTCTGGATAGTGGACACGGCAGTACCTACAGACAGCAGACAAAAAGAGAAAGAACTGGAGAAAATCACAAAATACAAAGACCTGCAAATAGAAGGAGAACAACTGTGGCAAAGGTAATACCAATGGTAATAGGCACGTTGGGTGCAATCCCAAAACAACTGAAGCACCACATGAAACACATTCGGCATTGATAAAGTCACCATCAGTCAATTGCAAAAGGCAGCATGAATTGGAACAGCTTACATCTTGCAGTGATAACTTTAACACCTTCAAAGAACAGCATCTGCCTGTCCCAGGTCCTTGGGAAGAACTCGATAGGGAGACAAAAATGCCAAATCCAATCTAAACATCTGGCTGACTGAGCAATGAAATGAATAATAAATGAAATATTAAAAATTTGCTGAGGGAAAAAATTGTGCAGAACTAAAAATGTTCCATAGAATCAAACATCAGACAAGATAACAGGTGAGTGCATGCATAACTTTTATTGATAAGCTGTAGCCAAAGCCTGAGAAACTTTTAATATTTCAAAAATTAAACTATAAATAAGTACTTGAGTAAGGAAGAAAGCAATCCTAAACTCAACTGAAGTGTTTCCACAAGCCTGGAAATGCAAGTTTATAATAGTTGTTATAGAATAACAAAAACTATTTTGCTTTGAAATTGTAGTCAGAATTTTCTAGATGATGATTGCTGGCACAGGATTTTTTTTTTTTTTTGTAAGATGGCTAACTCAGGATGACTCTTAGGGGTGCATCAGTCAGAAATGCACCCAATTATAATAAAAGCAGAAGAAAGCAATCCAGAGGCTAATATATCCAACACATTAACACAATTCCCACAGAAAACACAGATTCCTCTGCCCCACTGCCTGGGGAAATAACGAGGTCTTTGAGACTCATTTAAAGGACAGCAAGATAAGGGCAAATCAGATCTTCAGGGAGATACTAAAAGATACTTAGTGGGATGATTCCCATGATTGTAATATAGTAAGTGAAGTAGATCTTTTATTCCAAGAGGAAAAGTAAGAAAGAGTCAAAGAGTTGTATGATAACAATATTTATTCTTACTTAGAAAACCAAATAAATGGACTAGAGAGCATTGGGTTAAAAGAAATAGAACTAATAATAGCAAGATTATTGTTTATGTCTAATCTTATATGGATAATGCCTTCTGAAATCCAAATGCAGACCTCTTAAAGAGGCATGAACCCACAGTGAGGAGAAATTTTCATTTCTGCAACAACTGTTGGGAGACAGTCTGCCAGGCACGTCCTTCTAAAAAATCTCAGACAAAAGCTTGAAGACAGCTTCTCTTTCAGAGGTTGGAGGATGCCAATGAATGGGGAAGATATACTGAAGAAGTGGAAGTACGGGTGGTCTTCACTTAGAGACCACTTGTTCAACGATCATTCGAAGTCAGAACAGCACTGAAAAACAAGACTTGTGACCAATCTCAGTGTTATGGCCATCACAGCGTCCTCATGGCCATATGATTACAATTCAGGTGCTTGGCAAGTGGTATGCATGTACGAACATGCAACTGAACAGTTGCAGTGTTCAGTCATGCGATTACCGTTTGTGACATTCACAGCTGGCTTCTGACAGACAAAGTCAGTGGGGAAGCTAGAAAGATGTTGCAGTTCATGGTCATAGGACATTGCATTTAACAACCCACAGTGATTCGCTTAACTGATTCATATGTCGGGGTGTCATAAGATGTCATGTTCAATGATGTGCCACTGAGAGAATTGCAGTCCCAACTGAGGCCAATAAGCATGGACTACCCATAGGAAGAACATACAGATTGTATAATACTGGAGTTTTGGATTTAATAGAAAGTACAACTGACTGATGGGTTTCAAAGAAACAGGTTTTAATTAACTCAGAGCAAAGATAATAGCTTCTCAAGGCTGGAGAAGGCAATGGGAAAAAGAGTGCTAAAGAAAAAAATTTATAAGCACAATCGCAAAAATTTCCAATGAGAAAAATAACAGAAACAGAAGAATCAGTATTTTTTTCCAAGTAAAAGTCACTTGAAAAAATCAGAGCAACTAATATGTTTATACAGATTACACTAATGCCCTTTTATTTTGCAGCTTGTTATTTTTTTAAAAAAAAACCTACTACAAATCTTGATCATTTGGTAAAGCTATAAAAATTACTAGCAGATTTATAAATGTATTAGCATTTATGCTGCCAATGTATTCCAGATTCAAATTTAATGCACCCTTAAATCTGTTTTTTATGAGCATGATTTGATCAATCAGTATAGTGTAGTGAGTGCTTATTGAAAAATTGAGTACATTTTCTATAATGCGAATGTAAACATCAGGGCTTCTTTTCCCCATTAGTCTTTTCTGTCTCTGCAAAAAATGGCATTTTATTTCTCATTCTTTGTATGAAGATATTAATGAACAGGAAAAAAATGGTTCTGTCAACACAGCTAAGTATGTAATAACCTACAGTTACCAACAATCTTTAATCTGAAATACAGATCGGTAAATATTAAATCACTGCTAGGGCTTTTCTCTGTCAAAATTGGAATCAAAATACTTAAATGTTAGTGATTCGACAATCAACACTGAGCAAGTTCATTTCTTTTTTAAATGGTTTCCCCCCCTTTTTTTTTAAATAATTGGCAGAGCTCTAGTGGCTTCCAGGAAGTTAAGCCAGGATTTCAGTTTATATGCCATTTGTTCTTTCTCTCCAATATAAGGAATGACAGAGTAGACTCCACTAAGATGGCACCTGCCTACTAGACTGCTTTCACCTTTCTTAGACTGTTTTCCTTTACCTGCTGGTTCTTGTAACTCCAGGGTTAGCTTCACCCAGCACTTAACTGCAGGAGACCCAGGTTTTATACTACTTTATCAGTACAAAAAGGTGACTGAGAAGCCAGAGCTCTTCCTCTGGATCTTAAAATCATGATGGGAGTTACATTTAGGAATATTCAAATCAAGATGGTACCACTATTACCATACTTCCTCGCACCCTTGCACACCCACATGTACTCCTGCACTCCCTCCCTAACTGCACTGTACCCCCTCTCTGCCCTTTGCTGCAATTCCCTCACGCACCTGCTCATGCCGTTGCACCTCCCCAACCTTTGCTAAATTCTGGCAATCTCCTCAACCAGTGTGGTGCCTCTTGTGAAGAATTTTGCACCCTCTTGTACCATAACCCACATCGTGCCTTTACATATCCTCCCTGATCTACACAGCACCTCCCTCTCTTGCATCTCTGCTCTCCCCTACACACCATACCCTCATGGTGCACCCCTGTGCTATTTCCCCAACCTGCACCACACCCCTGCACAACCTCCCCTACCTGCGCTGTACCTCACATGCACCCCTCACATCATCCCTGACCCATAAGGCACCTCTCATGTATGTATCTCATACATACTCTCACACTCACATACCCTCTCTGACCCACACGGTACCTCTCACTCCCATACACTCATGCACACCCTTCCTGACTTGTGTAGCGTCTTAAGCACCCTTCCTGATCCCATTCAGTGCCTCCCATGCACTCCTACCCTCACATACCAGTCACTTATCTGCCTGTCAACTTGGACTTCTGACTTCCTGCTGACTTCCCTGTTGACTTTCCTTGTGAGAAGCTGGCAGGGAGTATTGGAAACAACAATCAACACTGAAATGGCCACAACTTTGCCAAATATCAGTCCCATGGCAATTATTGGTTCCGGATTTTGGAGGCATTCTTTAAGTTAGCCCATTTGAGATACATTGATTCAAAAATTGTTGCTCTGTGATGCGCCATTTCACCTATTTGAAGGCTAAAAACCAATAGACATGATAGTTTTAGTGGTATATAGATTGAGTTTGGTCTAATGTATTGAGAGATTTCCAGTGCTGCTTGCAGTAGGAAGGGCCTTTCATTCCTCAGTTTATTTATTCACAGTATTGAGCATATTTGCAGTTATTGAGGAAACTTCCCCTCCCCCACACACAGAGCTTTCTAAAAATGCATATTGTATGAAGATTATGGCTAATGTGGGGTTTCTTTCAGTCTCAGGACTTGTAGATTCCAATGAACTGTCAAGCTAGACAAAAGAAAGCATTTGCTCAATGTATAAATTATCTTATAGAATCCAGTTCAGTTAGAGACAAACTTTAACAGGAATCATTCAAATCCACAAAGGAATAGGAATATAACTTAATTACACTCCTTAGTTAGATTAGTTTAACAAAAAACATATTTTAAGAGCAGGAATAGCTTAAAAATTATGTATGTATTTTTTAGAACAGAGATTTTTAACTTGTCCTATCCCTAGTTAAAACCCTTTCAAACTTAAACCTAAAAAGCTCTCTTCCATTTGGTGCAGTAGGAATTACCTCCCCAAAAGGGATAAATTAAATTCGGGGAACAATGGCACTTCCTTGGGGAAAAACACCTTGATGGAAAGGAAAAGGAGGGGAATGATTGCATGTAGAGTTCAGTACTCATCTAAATGAGAATAAATCTTGAAATCAATTGCCCCCGTAACTGCCTTAGGGTTAGGTGTCAAGATTGTTTGTGTGTAGTGGGGGGCAGGTGATAAAATATTGGATGCATATGTGTACTGATAACACTATTATTGCAATAGTGTTGTTGCTTCTTAGTTTTTTTAAACAGTTCTGTGAGTGATAATACTTTCTCTGGTGAACAACTTTCTCCCCATTATCACTCAACTCACTCTTATTTCATCCTCCTGCCACTTTATCCTATTTTCATTCTTCTTTCCCATTCCTCATATTATGTATTCCAGTGTCTCCTTTTGTTTCAAGCAACTTTTCAGATTGTACTATTTTTTTCTTAGTTCTCTTCCCTAGTTCATTTATTGTTTCTGCTAATAATTCCTGAATCACCTTTTTTTCTCTATGTAAAACAATAAAGTGCGTGTTTTCTTGCTGTCTTTTGTCTTTGTTTTTATTATTTCCACCATCACCCATCTATTTTAGCATAATACCCACTACTGATATTAAGACACCACACGTTAGCATGTTACTGTAGCTGGTGTCTCTGGAAAGATAAAAACAGATACTTGGGGCTGTTGAGATCACCCATGGAAGTAGTCTGAGCAATGGGTGCTATGGTCAAAATATTGTGCCATTCATGCCCCCTGCACTCATTTTCTATATAGTCTGTATCTCTGTATAGAAGAAAAATAATGCTATTCTATTTTTTAAGAATGCTTATATTAAATAATGGAAGGTAGAGTGCGATAGCCTGATTCTTGTGTAGCTCTCCTTATCACAAGTTCCATAGGATTGCTGCGATGTTACAATGCAAAGGAAATAATTATGTACACTGGGGCCGATTGTGAAATAAACTTTATGGCAAAATGGTGGAATACAACAAAGATCTGATATGCCACCAACTCAGTGTCCATTCTTGTGACCACATAGATTTTCTTCAGGAGGCTTTGTCTTTAATCTGGACCTTCATATATTCCAGTGGTGCACCCGTTCCTGCTGTACTTGAGTCCATCCACCTTGCTTCAAGTAGTTCTCTTCTTTAGTTTCCTCATCTCCCAGCATTACAGCCTTCTCCAGAGAGTGAGGTCTGTACATAACATGTCCAAAGTATAATAACTTGAGTCTAGTCTTTTATTCCTTCAGTGAAGACTCTGGATTGATTTGTTCAGTTATCTATTTATACTGTTTTCTTGGCTATCCATGGTATTCTCAGGAGATTTCTCCAACATCATCGTTCAAAAGGGTCAATTTTTGTTTCAGCTTCTTCAAAGTCCAAGTTCATTTCCATAGAGTGCTACAGGAAAACCATTGCCTACGTGATTCTTATCATCCTGACATCTGATTTTTTACTCTCATTGCTACTCTCCCAAGTGCTATAGTGTTGGTTTATTTCTTGGTTGCTGTTTTTTTTACTTTTTTTTGTTCTATTATGTTCAGTTATCAGAGACAGCCTGGCTGTTTACTTGGCAAGATTTTTCAGAAGTGGTTTGCCACTGTCTCCTTTTCTAGCCTGGTGCTTTAACCATTACACCAAACTGGTCTCTTACTGTTGATAGTCAGTCCTAAAAGGCAGGAAGCTACCCATCAGTTCAATGCCTTCATTGTTCTAAGGCTGGTTGCTATACCTTTTGTCAATAGATTTTCTTTCTATTCAGTCTTATATCCATTTTTCCCACTGGGCCCTGAGAATTTTATTATGAGAACTTGCAGATAATTTGCATTTTCAACTACCAGAACAGTATCATCAGCATAGTGCACTTATTTTACAATCTAGTCTTTCTCATATATCATTTATCTAGGTTAAATAAATCAGAGAGAAAATATAGCCTTGTCTTATTCCTTTGCCAGACTGAAGCCAGTCTGTTTTATCTGGGTCTGTGTCTTCCTGAACTAGGACAGCAATATCACTGTGAGGGCCCAGCCTTCATGCCTTGCTTGTGTGTTCCTTCATTCATTGGATTTATACTATATTGGTGTTCTTACCTTTAAAGCCCTTAATGGCTTGGTCCAGGTTATCTTTGGCACTGTCTCACCCCAATAGGATTGGTCTGCCCCACCTGGCCTGGCAGAGGAGGCATGCTGTGGACTCTGTCAGTCAAGGAATTCTGGCTGTCAGGGTCCAGGAGGAGAGCCTTTTCTGCTATGGCTCCTGCTTTATGGAACACCATACTCCCTGATGTGAGATCTGCTTTCTCCCTTTTCCCTTCAGAAAGGGCCTGAAGACCTGGCTCTACAAATTAGCTTGGAGCTCCATTGGGGGTTTGTCACCACAGAGGTGGTTGTTGCATTAATCATTCCCACCTCCCCCATGTGCTTCTTGTTTCCTTCCTTTCATCTTGCTTTGTTAATTGTTTTTACTGTTAATATTTTCTTTATTTTCTTATGTCAATTGTAAGCCACCGAGAGTCACCTTTGAGATTGTTGGCATATAAATATGACAAATAAATCAACATTATTTAGTAGGCACTCAGCAGATTTTATTTATCCGATGACCTTTAAAATATTGAGTTTCTCCAGTACCTCCAACTGGACATTGTTTTAGCCAGGTCTACCTTGGAAATACTGATGTCTAGAAGATTCAGGAAATTGATGAACAATTTCATTGTATTTTGTAATGTTAAGGAGCACTATGTGGCATCTGGCAGCATTTTCACTCTTCATCAGCCTGTTATATGTGCTTATGCTAATAAGCCATGACTGTTGCGGTAGTAAATGCAGTTTAAATATCTTTTGGTACCTGTGGATAGTAAACACATTCTTAATATATTTGTCAGGATTCAGAGAGCATTGTGACAGCTTTGCTGTTTGTTCATAAAGTTAAAGGGTGGCTCAGATGCCATTTTAGAAGAAGTAATCTAAACATTGATGACCATCATATTGCTTGACCTCCAGATAGCCTATTGTCTTGCCCTCTCATTGAAAATCACTGAGGTTGAATACTTTACTGAAGGAAAAATTAAGCTCATATTGTCTCAGGGAAGCAGACTGATAAAGGTTAAGTAAAACTAACGATACTTGAGAAGTAAAAGGAACAAAGAATTATGATTAATACAATGTCTGATATAACCTTATCTTACATTCCTTGAATATGGAATTTATCAAGGTGATAAGAAATTGAACTCTTTGCACATGGAGGGGTAAAATTAGCTTAAAGAATTATTATATATCTTTAGGAGCATAAAGCTATACCTGATTTGTAGCAGTAGATTGTTGATACATGTTATTTATTAATCTCTAATCTGGATAAATATCCTATAGTTCTTCTGAATGTAATATAAATTTCTGGGTTATTTATCATTTTAGTTTCTGTATCATATTGTCACTACCACTGTTATATATGCATTTTATTTCCACAAAGTATAAAGACGTACTAACAGTGCACAATGCAGTTGTCTATATGGCTCATTTAAGAAATGTGAAGAGTCCCGTGCCATCATGAGCTTTGAGACTTTTCCCTCAATGTTCCTCCTTCTTCTTTCATACCTGCATGTTTAAAGTTGGCAAAGGGGTTGGCACCTTACTCTTGTTAGAATAATCTAAAAGATACACAGACTTGTAATTACATTTTCTCTTTTCAGATGATCATTATAAAGTTATATATAGCTTGAACCTATTGAATCATATAGTTGGAAAGGACCATTTAGGTTTGTTACTCAAAGTGCAAAAATCCAGATAAAAGCCTCAGTTTGAACATGCCCAGTGAAGGGGAGAATATTACCTCTTACTT
>JANHZU010003084.1:100547-112255 GCA_032468055.1 Acrochordus granulatus | reverse complement strand
AACAGCATATTGGACACCTTCCAAATTGAGGGGTTCATCTTCCAGAATCATATCTTTTAGCCTTTTGATACTCTCCATGGGCTTTCTTGACAAGGATAGTGGAATGGGTTGCCATTTCCTTCTCCAGTGAATCATGTTTCCACTCTCCACTATGACCTACCTGTCTTGGGTAGCTCTGCATGGCATAGCTCATAGATTCATTGGGCTACACATGTCCCTTCATTACAATAAGGCAGTGATCTATGAAGGGGATATGCTAATAGTATTTGAGGTTACACAAGGCATTTGGAATATTGCACAGAAGTAGAGAATACACCAGTGACTTGGTAACCTAAGCCTAAAATAAAAACAATGAAATAAATATAGAGTATATAATTTTTTTCATTTGGTCAATTGAATTTTAGTGTTCATTTTTTAGTCATGTGCATAAAATGAAAATGAGTTTTGTTTCAACCCGGGGCCGGCAGTTTTTGACTCCAATGTACTGTTAAAGCATTCTGGATGAGTTGCAATTTGGCAGAACCCAAACCCAGAGCTTTTAGGGTGTTTTGGATTTAGGGTGAAACAAAATCCAGGGAGATTTTGCAGTGAGTTGGGCAAGGTAAGCAGATATACCTTGGTCCTTCATTCCCATCTTCTATAGTGGTCCACCTGCCAAACTTCCCAGATGTTTTAAGCCTAGGACATTGAGATTATCTCATCATATTGTGCAACCCTATCTTCCTAGTGCCTTCCTTTTTTAAATACTCCTTAGTCACATACCACTTCCAATGTCTTTGACCTTAAGTGAGTCATATCCAATCAACCTGTCAGTTTTCCCAAATCTTTCTGTCTCTCTTTCTTCTTATCTGCTATCAACAAAGCCCATAAGTTTTTGTATGACGTAAGGAGATTACGGGAACTCTAGATACTGGAAAGTGGGAGTGGGGATTTGAAAAATATTGTAGTTTAAGCTAAGAACATTGGCATGACAGCTGCTATCCAAACAGCCTACTGCCCCCCTCCCCAATCTTCTCAATGCCTTTCTTTTCCTATCTCTCCTAAACCCCTAGCCAAATGTATTTTACTTGTTTCAAAACACTTCCGCCCCGAAGATGATATTCTGGTCCAAGCATGAACCAAATTGTTTATGTCCAGAATATTTCTACGGTTTTCCTGTTTTGTTTTAATTTCTGTTTTTAAAATAACATAACATTTTTTTAAAAAAAATCTTCATCAATATAACATATTTTCCAGTTGTTAGAAAGGCAGATCAAACTGAGACTTAAATAATTAGATTATTTTAAAAACTTTGATTAGTTAGAAAGAAAAGCAATTAACCATAATGGAGGAAAAGGGATACCAAGAATCTTAAACGTGTTGACTTGTAAAATGAATATAATTTAATAGTTTCTAAGCATAAATGCCTTATACAAGATATTAAAGAGTAGATAAATTAATACACTTTTCTAGTATACACTTTCATTGGACATATAAGTAAATTGATTGTATCTTGAGGAAAGAATGATACACTTTGTTCAATATTCAGAAATATTCTGTATTTTTTCATAGAAGATTTTCAAATTAATTCTAAAACAGCTAAGAAAATCACTGCATCAAATTACAGTCATGCAATATTTGACAAATACATATTTTCATGGGAACAGCCATTAATTTACATTCACTCTGTGGAAATTTCCACAGAAGTTTCTTGTGTTACTGCCATATTGGCACCCCATATCTGGGATCCCACACCATTCTCTCTCTTCCACAGTTGTATGACTTTCTGCCAATTCAGTTATTGCCCAAGAGGAACTGCCTTGAGTTGGAAATTGTGGTGCTTTCTAACCCATGTCCTGAAAGAGAATGATGGTTTCTGAAGCCCTCTCAGGAGTGAAGATGATGTCAGTTTCCTTGCTCTTTGGTAAGGGGTGAGCTGAGTGCAAAAGGCCAAAAAGCTAGAGGGTTTTAGCTTCTGTTCTCTTTTGCGTAAAGTGGGAAAATGTGGTAATTTTTGTAGCTACAGACCTGCCAGCTGTGCTTTCTGCTGCTTCTGTTTAGTGTTTCTTAGTTGACAGTATTGAAGACAATCCCAGGATAGTTCAAGATGGCCTTTGAAGGATTAGAAAGTGAAGTGGTAGAAATGCCTCTTCTCTCTTCATGCATTATTTATTTTATTTATTTAGCAAATTTATATGCTGCTACTCCTTTAATGGCTTGCAGCTTATAAAAATACTATAAAAATGATCATAAGCATAAACCAGAGTTAAAGAAGAAAAGTTAAACCATGAAAAGCTAGACTTGTAAACATTAAAACATGGCAGCTGTTCCATAACATGCCTTGTCTTCCCACCTTGAAGATTGCAGAATTAATCATTGATGTTAATTGTATATTTATGGGAATTGTAAAGTCACCCTTGTGCAATAGGTTACATGGAAGAAGGCAGTCCCATAAGGTTCAAGCCGTGTAAGTTTTTATACACTGGGATCAGTACCTTGTCAGAAGCAACTGGCAACCAATATGGTTGTTTTAAAATGGAAAGAAAGCCCCATCTTTTACCAATGTTATGGTATTCTGGGGAAGCTGCAATTTGAAACACATCTCCAACTCAGAAGTTACCAGCAGTTTTTCTTCTTCAGGTAGAGAAATATCTGCTTGATCAGCCTAAGCTGATAAACAGTTACTGATTTTCTAGCATTAGTGTTGGATCCAGACTGCAAATCTGATTCTTAAGGTGGTAGGCAATCCCACTGAGAATAGGTTATCCCCTGAATCCTGAAATCCCACTCCTGAAATCAATACCAGCTCCATCCTGTCTGACTTTAGCTTCAACTTATTTTTTACAGCGTTCCATGCACCTTGGAGTATAGTCATGCCAGCCACATGACCACAGAAGCATCTTTGGACAAACACTGGCTCTCTCAGCTGTGAATCAGAGATAAGCACTGCCCCCTAGAGTCAGCCATGCCTGGCAAAGGAAACCTTTACTTTTTTTATTTTTACACATTCACTTCTTTACAGTCTGAAGAGATACCCAGGAGTTGTGGAAACGTCCAACAATGAGCTCATAGGAAAGAAAAAATGTTTTGAGTATCATCAATATATTAATGGTAACTACCAATGGGAAGTAAAATATATTTTTCTCTTTTTCTCCATTTTTCTCCAAAGATCTGTTTTCCTAAAATAAGTTTATAACTTTGATAGGATCGACTGAGCGGCACATATCCTCCTCCCAAATAGTTTGAAGGAACATCCTTTTCCCAAACAACTTGTTGAAGGTTGACCCAGCCCAATGACCAGTTGAAGGCTCTGATAAGATTAATTAAACAGAAGCCAAAGGTGGCCTTTTTATCACAAGGCTGGCAAGAAGGAATGAGTAGAAGGAAGCCTTAAGGCAACCCGTGGGCATAGCCAAAAAAATAAAATTACAAATAAGGGTGGGGGGAGATAGAATTAAAGTAGTGGGAGATGTAAACTAAGGCGGGACTTCTGATAGGCTGTACTCTGATAGGCTGTACTCTCCGGAGTATCTATCCAATGGGGAAAGGGAGGAGGGCACATCCGGCTGGGAATAGGGTATAATTGTGAAATGGTTTTCTGCTTAAGTGTGTCCACTGTACCTGAGAGTACTTGGTGCACCCGTCTTTTCAAAAACGTTAAATAAATTTTTCTGTCTTCATGCCAAACTCTGAAATGCTCCATATCCAAGCCCCAGTTTTACCAAGTGCTTCAAAAAGATACAGTAGTTATTGATATCAAAAGCTGCTAAAATATTAAGAAATGTCAATAGTATCATTAACACTGATACATACCCTTGAACACCAATTAGAAGTCAGAAGACATGATGAAAACTCCTTAATTTCACAACATATGGACAGATTTAACCATAGTTTCAGTTGGGAAGCTCTGAGCATCCTAGACCAAGCCAAATCAAGAAATGCCAGAGAATTTCTGGAATCCTGGCACTCAGAAAAATCAGCCATTAATAAGCCCATAGAGATTAACAGCATCAACATACCATTCAAAAGACACATTCAAAAAGGAAACAAAAGACCCAAACACCTCCTTACCCAGCAATCAACATCCAGATACGCAATGCTTAACACCAAGATTAACACCAGACCAACAATCAAGAAGTGAACAATACTCCAAACAAGGACCTAGCAACTCAGACAAATAAACTAAAACTAAATACAGCCTAATCAAGGAACCACCAAGAACACTCCCCCACAACATTGACAGGACAAACTACCAGTACATAATGAGAGCACTCCTCTCTAGCACTGATAATGTTACCTAGTTTGGTAATGAAAGGTCTGCAGAAAAACAGTCAAACACAGAGAGCACCTAGGACTCCACAGTTCAACACTGAGCTTCAAATATTCTCTCCTACTGGTACATACCCTTTTTCTTTCTCAGTCTTAATCACCATCAATTGTCAGATCAAGTTTTAATCCAAGTCCAAAATAATCTAATTCATCCAAGAATTCCTTGAGCTGTAACATGAGCTTGGCTTAACAAAGAATACTGGAGACTGACCAATAGTTGTGAAAATATCATGAGTTCAAAGCTTTTTCACTATCTCCTTTAATTGGGAAGTATTAATTACCTGATCCTGAGGCCCTAAAAAGAGTGCAGAGAAGAGCAACAAAGATGATAAGGGGTCTGGAGGCTAAATCGTGTGATGAACAGCTAAAAGAACTGGGTACGTTTAACCTAATGAAGAGAAGGCTTAGGGGAGACATTATAGTAGTCTTCCATATTTGAAGGGCTTCAATTTATTCTCCATAGTACTTGAGAGCAGGACAAGAGCAATGGTGGAAGCTCATCAGAGGGAGATCCAGCCTGGAAATAAGAGGAACTTCCTGGCAGTGGGAACGTTTAATCAGTGGAACAGCTTGCCTTCTGGAGTTATGAGTGCTTCATTACTGGAGGTTCTCAAGAAAAGTTTGGACAATTATTTGTCTGGGATGCTAAAAGGTTGGACTAAAAGACCTCCAAGGTCCCTTCCAGCCTTATGATTCTATCTGAGAGATTGCTGCTCAGTTTGAGCCTTCAGAAGCCCTTATAAGATAGGCTAGGAACCAAATAAATTGACAAAAAGTGTTACAAACAAAGCTAAGAACCTTATCCATTCCTCAGGAAAGAAAGAGTGCAACCAGTTGAAACAAATATTATTAGATGATGTATTGTTGCTCAAAATGCCATCAAATTCAACATGAATCTGAATAATATTATCTATAAAGAGCTTCCAGTCTGTGCAAAATGAAGCTCATGTGGCATCAGGTTGTCCTCCAGAAAAACATCTTCTGTGTTCAACATCTTCTTTGGGCTGTTCTCCACAGACACAATCCAGTTCTTCTTCTCATTGGCACAGCAGAGGCTAGATAATGCTGCTTCCACTGTGTCTGATCAGATTTATTCATTGCATTGATTTCTATCCTGCTAGCTCCCTAGACTCTAAGGTTTTTATTGTAAAGGCTCTGTAATTCCAGCCTGCTGATTTACTTCCTGCTTTTATTTGCCTTAATGCTTTAATCTTTACTATACTGTTTGAAATATATTCTTCTAGTTCTTTGTTTTCTGTATGATTAAATTCATTGGATTGGTAATAAACAGGAATATGAAACATCTGCATGGAAAGTTATCTCTGATTCAGCAAAAATTAAGATTTGGCCCAAAAGAAAATTCTGGAAATCCATTTGCTCAGAAAAAGTGCAACACTACATTTATGTCCAGTGTTAATTCCATCTTTGTTTTTAAAGGTTAATACTATTTTTAAAGACACAAAGCAATATTCTACAGTAATAAACTAACACTGGATGGAGGAAATGAATGAGGAAGGCCACACATAATGAATCACTGGGACAAAATATTTGGTTGGAGCTAAAATTGACCATAGTATCTGCTGCCAAATGCTAGGATCAGTCTTGGAACAATTCTGATATCTCACTTAGTGGCTATGATAGATACACAGATGGTGCATTGTACTATAGATTTATAGGCCCAAGGCTGCACAGCAATTTTTTTGCCAATTTTTCCCCACAACCACTATCCTGCAAGATAAACTGGGATGAGAGTGAAGGACTGATCCAAAATCACAAGTTTCTGCAGCTAGAAGGACTCAAATCTGGCTTTCTCCAACAACCAAAATATTAATTATGTTATGATCAAGGACAGACTTAAAACTACTGTATATGCAAAGAGGTCAACTGCTTTGAAATAATCCTCAAAGAGGTTCTGTTGTGTGCCATTAAGTGTGATCCACTAGTACTTCCACGTGCAATTCATGCATAATGGAAAGCGTCAGAAAGTTGTATTACCATTTCACTTCCTGTTCGAAATAGGAGTCCTTTAAAACATAAACAGCTGTTGCAAAAATGTTGAATGGGAGATCACATTTCTTCATAATATTTGAAAATTACTTGAAGCAATGTCTTCTAGACAACCAATTAATTGCTTTGATGTTACAAATGCTAGTTCACCTGAATAAACTCCGTGTTTCTTCCTGCCACAGAAAGTCTGTTTTTCTTCCTCAGAACTTCATTCCATTTCTGAAAACATTTATTTATAATAGACATTATATAACATTTTTCTAGTCCTTGAAGTAAACTATGATATTATTGTATTTGGGAAATACTTAACTCTCCACTCTAGTTTTCCTCCAGGGTTTCCCATGCCTTGGAACATCCTTGCCATGTTATTACATATTAGTATCATCCTGCATAGAATCTGGAACAAAGAAATTCTGAGAAAAGAGAAGCAACAAGAACAAACATTGACTGGTTGGGTTAGATACCACAAAAGATAATCACTGCTTACTCAGCTTCACCAGTTTTAAACCAGCAAACACCCCAGTATTTCCCACTCAATGAAATGAGTAAAATTTAACAATATGCCTGTCAGGACAGAAAAAAAATGATACAGATAGCTCAGTATTAATTAATTTGCATTTTCCATCCCACAACTATAAAAAATCTCAAAGATATAAGATGTTCATCTGGAAATTGTTTCAAAGACCATTTTGTCAGACATGCTCATGCAGGGTGTGGAACAAGTATAGAGGGATTCCTCCACGTGAAGCTTTCTATAGGAGGAAAATGACAAAAAAAAACCTGAATGATATATGCAGATATATTATCTTTCATTGATAGAAAGCTTGCATTAAAACTGAGAGAAGAAATTGCAAGTAATGGTTTCACATGTCATTAGTTTACTTATAATCAAATTTCTGAAAGGTTTAATTTGGATAAAAAAGTTATACTTTTGCTCAAGAAAGGATGGAATTGGAACAGATTTTGTCCACTGGAGATGACCATTTAATTGTCAAAATATATAAGATATTGCTGAAACTCAAATTAGAAGATGAATGTGTTAAAGAATGTATAATTAAGTGGGCCAAAAATTTTTGTTATATCACATTAGAACAATGGGAGTATGTTTGATCCAATGGCATAAAACTTACTTTGAATTATGGTCTCAGACAAAATTTCCACAAGATGATGTACAGATGGTACTCCTGATCAATTGTCCAAAATGTACAAAGGAACATCTAACAAATATTGGAAATATGCACAATCTCCGGATACATTTCATCATATGTGGTGGTTCTGTACACAGGCTAAAAAATATTGGTCAAATTTAATGGATGTGATGCAAAATATTTTTAAGTAAAAATGAAAACTAATGAAACCAGAAGCTTTTCTTTTAGGTATAATGGATATGCATTTGGAAAAACAATATGGTATTTTTGTATATAATATCTGCAGTAAGATTGGTCGATGCCAAAACTTGTAAAAAGGAAAAAGTTCCTACAGTGGATGACTAGCATTTAAACTTATTGAATTGGCAGAGATGGCAAAATTGGCAATCTTTGTAATCCATTCTGGGATTTTCTGCTGGTGAAATATAACAAAGGAATTTCTGTGGATTGACTAGGTGATTAAAGACTGATGTTAAAGTCGATATAATACAAAGAAATATTGTGTTGGGATTAGTGTGAATTGTCAAGATGGATTGGAATAGAATGATTGTTTAAATATAATATGTAAGATATGATAGAAAGGAAAGGTATATTATGATTAACAAAATGAATAATAGTGTATAATGCTACTTTTAACTTATTTTTTATTATTTTTATTATGGAATAAGTATGTTATGTTATATTAATTAATTGGATATATTATATTAATTAGACTGCAATGAAAGAGGGGAACATGGATTTTTCTTTTTTGAACTGATTTGTGAAGACTGATCCATATAGGATTAAATTGGGAACATAGTATATGAGGGGTTAATTATTGTTACTGTTAAATATTCTTTTTGTATTGTATTATATTTTGTTTAGTTTTCTTCTGTTTTGTTATGTTCTTTTTTATTTTGTATTTTGTAACTTTTATGTATTTTATATTGTGGAAAATAAAAAATAAATTGTTTCAAGGAAAAGGTAAACCTTAGAATAAGAAAGATTGAATGAATGAATGAATGAATGAATGAATGAATGAATGAATGAATGATACACTCTCAGGTTGTGCTTGACTTCTGGACATAGACAATTTTGCCTTTACCTTTGAACTTTTCTCATCACCTTCTGAGATATTTTTTTTACTCTTTCTAGTCTAGTCTACAGTCCTGGAGGTTTCTCATCAAATAATAACATTTATTTAAAAAAGACTGAAAATGTGCTCCAATGAGTAATATAGAAAAATGCTTGAATTCCGGTGAAATGAATATAAGTTAAGAAGGAAAATGTGTACAGTCTTTGATGAGCATATGACAAGAAATACGAAAATAAACAGTACAAAACTTAATTGAGGAAAACAACAGTGTGTATAGAAGCACTAACTGATATATGAGTGAAATATTCACCAAAGGGAGAACATAAAGAAGCTGAATTAATGCCTTGCAGCAATCTTTGCCTTTCTAATAATCTCAGGGGAACATTTGTCAGACCATGTCAAGATCCTGAGGTTCTCTCGGTCTATTTTCTAATTTGGATCTTGTGATTTGGACTTTGTGGTCCTATGTTTTTAGCTAAATATTCATGTTCCTTAACTCTATGTTATCCAGTGTTTGTTTGGTTATATGTATCCCATCTTTATTATTTTTAGAAATAACTCAAGATGGTGAAATATTTAACGCACCTTCCTCCTCCCATTTTCCCCACAACAATAACCCTGTGAGGTGAATTGGGCTGAGAGAGAGTGACTAGCCCAAGGTCATCTCGCCATGGCTAAGACAGGATTAGAATTTATAACCTCCCAGTTGCTAGTCTGTTAGCTTAACCACTAGACCAAACTGCTCACACACTGGCTAGTTATTTCATACATTCCCTGGTTCCTGAATTCAGGAGTTTAGTTTTCTTCTGAGACATAAGTTGCTGTATTTTGTCCACCATTCAGAATCTTACTTCTTCTTGCCCATCCCATTAGGAATTATTTGGGAAAGTATATGTAAATGTATATTTACAAATATATATATTTACATATATATATATACACACAGAGCTATCAAGATATTGAAGTTTTTTTTCGTGTTGTTTTTTATTTGTAACACAGAGGAAACTCTTTAATGCAGAGTGAAGTTTATCTTTCAAAATATGCATTTTAAGGGATGTTAATGATAGACTTGTTTCAGTTTCTTTTGATTTTGATAAAAAAAATCCTAATGGTCAATAAATTTGTAACAGAAAGTAATGATAATTTTATGAAACCGAATTAATTAAATCCCTGAAATGAACTGTTATTGAATAACTTCAACATTTTATACTAAAATAGACAATAATAGGGATAGATATTTGTGTCAAGAAATGTTGATCGGATTTTGAAGGTGTTAAAGATAGTTTTAATTATGATACCTAAATACAGTTTAGTGATTTTTAAAACTCTTTCTTAATTTAATTTCTGGAATCAAATAAGACTCTTTTAACGAGCTGAATTGCATTGAATCCTATGCTGCTCTCCAAAGAGGACCTGCAGAAAAGCATAATCTTTTCCAAATTCTGTGGTTAAACAAAGGCCCTGGAGTGGGCCAGATTTCAGTTCCAAGCACCCAGAAGTTCAGTTTTATTATATCTGAATCATGTGACTTCTAAATAGCACTCTCTCAGGCTTCTGGGCAGCCTGATCTTGTGAGATCACTGTGATTCGAATGTGAATTTTTGTTTATTTATTAATTAAATTTATATGCCGCCAAAATCCAAAGACATACAGCTATAAAGGCTAAATTTTGTTTTTATTCATTTCAGAAGTACTTTTCCTTTCAAAATATCTATCTCCATCTCAAGCATTTGTTATGTTTCTACAGACAATTTTCCTCCTGACAAGATATTACCTGAATCTTTTTTCTTTTCAAAGCTGAAAAGAGATACTTCCATAAAATTCCCTTAAAGATACAGTATTTGTGTGTAACATTAACATGGCATTTTCCCTGAGTTCCCTTGCATGAATCAAGTTACTTCTTCAAATAATGCTTTTAATGTAGATGCAGATGGGCCTCATAGTCAACAGCTAAAATTCTTATTTTCCCTTCCCCCAGCTTATAGCGGTTTGTACTAGAAATGTGTATGTATGAATTCAGGAATACCAAAAGCTGCAAAGACATTGATAGAACTGATTGCTGTCATCCCTTATGGGCGTTGATGTCTTTTCTACCTAATTTTCTACCAGTTATTCAGAAAAAAAATTATCCTTCAATACCTAATTGTGCTGAGAGTAAAAATATTAAAAAGATATTTCATGTTTCAGATTTTCCATGTTCTACGTTCTAGGCTATGCTACTTCTTATTTATTTTAACAATGGGAGAAATCTACATCCAGTTAGGGTGTTTCCAAGACATATGTGCAGAAGAAAAGATAGGTTTCCAGTGATATGGACACTGCCTACAAATCAATGCGAATGGTTGTTCCATGTAATATTCAGCAACCAGACTGCCTTGACTATAACTCTGCAAATCCTCAGAGCCTATAGTAGGACTTTGCTTTCTCATTTGTCTTTCTATTTTCTGCGTCTCTAGCTAAGACTGAAGAATGCAGTCTTTTAGCTTTTAAGGGCTGCATTTCTTGCTCAACACTATCTTGGAAGCTGCACATACACCCACAGTATACTATACGATCCCCCACAAACACATTCAACCCTTGCATATAAAGGCACAACTTCTCCCTAAGCCCAATATACCAGATTCCTACATCCTGAAACACCCACCAAGACAGTGGGAGAGAGTTCATAGTTTTCTCCGAGGTCCCTCCAGTAATTAACAGAGGAATCAGTTATCTTATCTCCATATTCTCTGGAAACAACAGTCTCTGGCTGACAGTCCACCGGTCAGTGGACCACTGAGCTGATAAGGACTTAAGATGGCTGCATATGATCCACTGACTGAAAATCTCTTATTTCTGAGCTAGGTGCATCTAAGCAGATGCTACGATGCATTTCTTTTCCAATATCTCAGTTTCTATCCTCTCAGCATCCAAGCATGTTAAGAGGTATATGCATTAGGGCTATGAAAAGAGGCTTTCCTTCAAGAGCCCTGAACAGAAAGCATCCAGTTGAAACTGCTAAGCAAGACTCACACCTCCAGCTGCTTCTAAAGGCTAAGTAGTTGTTGCAATGCTTCACACTGTGTATTCTCTGATGTCTCACCCAACAATTCCATTATGTATCTCAGTAAAGAAAAGCATGTCGCCTTTATGGTACTAACTCTCTGACTGAGACTAAACATGTCTATCTT
>JANHZU010003084.1:67418-82646 GCA_032468055.1 Acrochordus granulatus | reverse complement strand
GGCATATGGAGTGCAGCACTTTCACGGCATCATCTTTTAGGATTTTAAATAATTTGGCTGGAATATCATCACCTCCATTAGCTTTGTAAATACACTTCTTTCAATTGTTTGACTTTTTCAGCATATTTCTGCATTCAGATATTTGATCTGCATTTCAGTTACAGGTACTCCTTGACTTGCAAGTATTTGTTTCATGATTGTTCAAAGTTACAATAGCACTGAAAAAAAGTGATTCACAACTGGTCCTCACATTTACAACTGTCACAGCATCCCCTCAGTCACATGATCAAAATTCGGGCACTTGGCAACTGGTTGCAGCATCCTTGGGTCACATGGATGTCATTTGCAACCTTCTCAGCTGGCTTTTGACAAGCAAAATCAATAAGGGAAGCTGGATTCATTTAATGACCACATTATTCATTTCAGTGTATGATTCACTTCATCTGCCTGAAGTCCAAGTGACCTGCTTAACAACCATGGCAAAGAAGATCATAAAATCAAGTGTGACTCACTTAACAACTGCCTTGCTCTGCAACAGAAATTCTGCCCCCAGTTGTGGTCATAAGTTAAGGACTACCTGTATATTGATAGATAAAGGAGATATAATATAAATATCACGCGCCATTTTTATTTTACAGTCTATTGTAGTTTAAATGAACATAAATGCAAACTTTGCATTGGGAAAAGTAAGTACCTCATACATTTACCACTACCTCAAATACCTAAAATTAGTATCAGGTGCAAATGATTAGAACATCTTTGGAGATGATCTGGAAGGAGGCTGTCTTATTTAAATCTGTTTAGTTTGATTTGCTTTTTGTTGTTGAGGGTCCAAATAATTGGACTTTAATCATTCCACTGCCTGGAAGATCATCTACAAACGGGGAAGATTTCAAACAAGTGCCAACTTGTTCAGGCCAGGCTGTCCCAGCAAACTCAGGCCAAGAGCAGAAATCCTGTATCAGTGTCAAAAGTGTGTACCGTTAGAAAGAAGCCGCACGTGGGAGGTATGCCAGGAGGAAACCTTTGTTGCCACAATGTACATCAGGGCAAGACTAAATTTGCTCATGAACACTTAGGCAAAGACTAGGACGTCTGGAACAACCCGTCCTGGACAGACAAGGCAAACAGACTTATTTGATCATAATACCAGAAGAAAACCAAAGATAGCATTTCACTAAAACAAAAACAGACCTAATACCAACTATAAAGTATGACTGTGGAAATATTATCATTTAGGGCTGTTTTGCTGCATCGGGATCTGGACAACTTACCAACACAGAACCCTTTATGAATTTTTCATTGTACCAGAGTGTGCTTGAGGATAATGTGGGACCATCTGTCAGCAGATTGAAGTTCAGCCAAAAGTGAAATTTGCAACATGAGGGTCGCCCTAAACCATTCAGTAAATCCACCAAGTAATGGTGAAAAAAAATCAACGGCGAGTTCTGGGGTGGCCAGAACAAAACTTGAATATAAATCCCATCAGTGATTTGAAACAGGCTGTTCATGCAAGAAACCCCTCAAACATCACAAAGCTGAAAAGATTCTGGGAGGGAAAATCCTCCCAGCCAATGTCAGAGACTATAAGAAAGTTTTTAAAAAGCCTGCTTGAGCTAGTTTCTGCCAAAGAGAACAATGCCAGGTATTAAAGTCAAGAGTGTACTTATTTTTTCCACAGAAGAAAATGACAGTCTGTTGAATAAATGATTGCAAAATCAATTTTTACAGTTTTTTTTTGTTCAGTTACATCACCTTTATCTTTATACAGTCATGTGAAAAAGTATATTCCATGTAAAGTTTTTTTTCTTCTTTTACATAAGGACATATTATATCTTCATTCAAACTGTAGGTTGAAATACAAAAAAACTGTAGGTTGAAATACAAAAAAAAACTGTAGGTTGAAATACAAAAAAAACTGTAGGTTGAAAAAATTACTAGGGTATGCCTATTTTTTCACATGACTCTATTGTTTTTGCTTAGCAGCACAATTTTTGCAATCTGACGTCCTCCAGATGCAACAGGAGTTGTAATCCAGCACATTTGGGGGAATACCAGGTTGGGGAAAGATGCTATATTATACTAGCCTCTGGTATTACTGAGTGCATATTTTTGGAATTGGGTATGAGCTACAGAAATTGTGAAACTGGAAATTACTTCTGAATGTCTTTCAGATTAGGAATTGGTCTTCAGTGAATATCTACAGTGCTTGCTTTTAATAATTTCACCTTAAATAAGCTCTTTGAATGGGTACTTTAATGAAATAACACTGTTGTTATTCCTTAACTGGATGACTGGAGTGGACAGAAGTGTACCGGATACACAGAGCTATTGGAAACATATGCAGCACTAATGCTTGCCTTTTATTTATGTTCCAAATAATTATATTGTAGTACATTTGCGTAAAAAGATATTGTATTACCCTAATTCTAGTATTGCTTGCTTCCCACTCAAGCCTGATATGAAAAAGACAGCCAACTGCATGCTAGAAATTCTGAGAAGTTTCATCTCCCAAGCGCCAAAGTGGTAAAGAAGGTATTTAATACGTATCATATTAAAGTTGTCTACAGGCAATCCAAAATTTCTCTAAACTTTGGCCCGTCCCTCAAGTAGAAAGCTGGTAAACACCACGGTTTGGGGTACTGAACTGGCACAGCTGTGTGCCAGTTTTGATGTGGCACGGTAGCTCTTACTTGCTTATGCCATGAGTTAGCAAAGTAGTATTGGCACAACATTCTCCTGTCACAGATGTTCTAGTTAGCTAAATGTAATTAGCTGAACAAATGTTTGTGACAAGCTAATGAAATGGAATTAGCAGCAAAGGTGATGCCATCAAAGCAGGCTTGTAGATTTGCTAGCCAAATAAATTCTGGAAAATTACTCACAACCTTTTTTAAAAACCCTGCAAAATGAAAACAACAGCAATAAAAAAAAAAAGCTTTGGCTGGATTTCTTACTTAATATGAATTTGATGTAGATATTATGCCCAAACAGGTACATGAACATAAGTGATGGGCTTTGTGTGCTGACCTGGCCCCAATTCAACATGCCCCAGTCCTATCCTGCTGCTCATTTTGCTGGATTGATTCCCTCTGCACTCAGTTGCTTGCTGAGTGAGGAGCCCTGCTCTACCCAAAGCAGAGTTGTATTAGAAGTGCTGTTGGGATAACCTGTGTCCCACACATGTTGATTTTAATCCTGACCAAGTGCTTTGGATTCAAAGGAGAAAAGGGGGGTTTTGGAATATGCAAGCTGCGCCTGATTAAAATTCCCTTAAAGCAGCCCCATTTCTTCCTGGAATGGCATCGCTGTGCTCTGAGGAAAGGCATATATGCTTTTCAGCAGGCATGTTCCACCTTGGCAACTTTAAGATGTGTGAACTTGAACTCCCAAAATTCCTCAGCCAGCATAGAAACTTTGCAGAGTTACAGACTGGTATAATCCAAAGCCCTATTCATATATATATTTATATGAATAGAGATGAAACTTCTCAGAATTTCTAGCATGCAGCTGGTTGTCTTTTTCATATCAAGCTTGAGTGGGAAGCAAGCAATACTAGAATTAGGGTAATACAACATATCTTTTTACGCAAATGTACTACATATATATATATATGAATAGGGCTTTGGATTATACCAGTCTGTAACTCTATATATTAATTAATTAATTAATTGCGTACATCTTCTTTTCATCCACTCAAGGTAGTTTCTCCTCCTCCATTAAATCTTCACAAAAAGCTCCAAGAAATAGGCCAAACTGACAAATAATTATTAATCCAAAGTCATCCATTCTGTATTGTGGAAGTGTGAGAATTTTAATACAGTAAAGGTAAGTCATGATTCACCCTAGGGGTCGGTGCACATCTCCATTTCATAGCCAAAGAGCCAGCATTGTCCAAAGACATTTCTGTGGTCATGTAGCCGGAATGGCTATACACCGAGGCACACAGAACGCAGTTACCTTCCCACTGGAGGTGATACCTATTTATCTACTTGCATTTTTACGTACTTTGAACTGCTAGGTTGGCAGGAGCTGGGGCAGAAACAGGAGCTTACCCCATTACATGGTGGCACTTGGGTCTCAAATTTGAGCTGCTGCCCTTCCGGCCACCAAGCCCAACGTCTTAACCACTCGGCCACTGCACCCTTTTAATATAATATTTAATATAATACAGATATTAAATATTAATTAAATATTTAATATTACTGTGCATAACATTTAATATAATATAGTAGCTTGTACTATTTTACACTGGCTCTTTGAGAACAAATGTATGCCCTGATAGGAGGACTATATTCTGCTCTATGTATGATTTGCTAGCTAATAGATTTTAAGACCTCTCTACTTTTATTTCAAAGTAGTTGGTCTTCCATTCACTGTTGAGAAATTAACTACTCATCTTCCTGACCAGGGATACCATGTAGCATAAGTCTGTGTCAGGCCAGGCTAGGTTGGTACAATCCCTATGTCCCATGTCCTGGAAATAGCCATTCATTTATGTATCTGGAACAAGGGAATGTACATGTTTTTAACACATCCTGGCTGTCTGCAGAATAATGGTCTGCTTCTCAACAGTGTTTATGGTACGTATGGTTCCAGAAGGTACTACAAAGAAGTCAAGATGTCTATTATGAATGTTGTGAAAATTTACCTGAATGGAATATTGCCTGTGAGGAAGAAAAATATTTTACCTCATAAAAAGACTGATATAAAAGGCACAAATTGAAAGGACATAGAGGAAGTCAGAGAAAAAAGTTATGAATGATAAGTTTTCCAAGCCACCCTTGACTTTTATTTAAATTTACTTAACACAAGGAATTTGCCTGCATAAAATGTCCGTGCGCGGGGGGCAGAGAGCCAAATGCATGATGATACAATAACAAGTCAACTCTTGAGAGCCTCAGTGTGAGGATTTGGTTTTTAGGTCAATTTTCAGATTCATGTATTTTATTGGCCAAGCATGATTAGAAATGCAAGGAATCTGGCTCTAGTACATCAGCTCTGGTATGTAAGACAACAGTAAATAAAATAATGACAAAAAGAAAATTATGTATTCAAGACTAAAATGTGCAGCCAGTAGAAAAGGAAATATCGGAAAGTGTAGAATTAAAGCCATGATCTGTTGTAAGTATGGATACACATTAGACAGAACTTCTGGGTTAATTTAGAGATCTTTGCACTTTGTGTCCTGTCATATAACATGATTAAGTATTCAGCTGAATGATGGCACAGGGGAAAACACTGTCCCTGAGTCTGGCTGTTTTGGTGTGCAATACCTTATAGCACCGTCCAGAGGGAAGAAGTTCAAACAGTTTGTGTCCAGGGTGTGAGAGGTCTGCAGATAGCTTCTCCATCCTTCTCTTGACCCTTTCAGTATAC
Source organism: Acrochordus granulatus (assembly GCA_032468055.1). Classification (NCBI taxonomy): domain Eukaryota; kingdom Metazoa; phylum Chordata; class Lepidosauria; order Squamata; family Acrochordidae; genus Acrochordus; species Acrochordus granulatus. The sequence continues at coordinate 77,267 of JANHZU010003084.1, read as the reverse complement.
AGATATTGATATATCAATATATAGGAGAGTAGGCTGGCTGCAATTGTTCTTTCTCCAGTCCTGTTCGTTGGGGTCTGTATCTGTCCTACATGGTTGCTGCACCGAATCAAACAGGTATAGATGTACAACAGAGAGACTCAGTGATTCCTCTGTAGAACTGTATCAGGAGCTCTTGAGGAGGTTGAGCTTCCTAAGCTGATGCAGGAAGTACATCCTCTGTTGTGCCTTCTTAATGGTGGTACTGTTAGTCATCCATTTCAAATCTTGGGAGATTATAGAGCCCAAAAACTTGAAGAATTGTACTGTTGATACCACGTTGCTGAATATGGCAAGAGGGGATGAAATAGGAGGACTCTTCCTAAAATCCACTGTCATCTCCACAGTTTTGAGCATATTCAGCTCCAAGTTGTTGCAACTGCACCACAGGGCGAGCTGTTCAACCTCCTATCTGTATCTCTACTCATCTCTAATGAGTCCAATGACCTTTGTATTATCTGTGAACTTCCAAACATTAAGAGAGGGGTCTCCAGAGTTTTTTTTGTTGTACAACAATTTTGTTGTAGATCTATTGGAACAAGAACAAAATCTCAGTAACTCAGTCAGAAGTACATAGTTATAGCAGATGCTCCATAGGACTCCTAAGGCTGATCAAGGCATCTGTACTGATTTAGGCTATATATCGTAGGGCAAATGTTAATGGCCACTGTGTACTAATTAAAACTCCTTTTAGGCCTTCTGTAGGTCCTGAGAATCTTTAATCATCAGAGAGTTGAGAATAAAGCCAAAGGAATAGCAAAATATCATATTTTCTCCTGCCTCATGTAGTCTTTCTTTGAAAGCTGTCAGGCTCTAATGATTAATTCACATTACATATTCCTAAATAGTTTATCTGCAAACATAAGGTGAATAACTTAAATCTCTTCCCCAATCTGCAAGAGCTGTTCATGGTCCCCAATTATCTTCTATTGATTTTTTTGGTGTTTCAGTGCTGCTGCAGATGTCCAGTAAGGTCTTTCTGATAGACCAAATAATTACAGTGTACTGCTGGTTAAATAGGTAGATCATTTTACACTCTGACTTCTGTAATTGATAGACTTGGTAGCTATTGGTTTTTTTAAAGAATAAATCTTCAAGCAGTCGCTCTTTCTGCAAAGACCAATAATCACAGGCTGTTTGGGATTCTTTTGTTTCTATACAGAGAAAATTCTGGGGTCATTGGGTCTTGCAGAACTGATCTGTCAACCACCCTCTCAATCAGCAGTAGCTATAAGATTAATAAATCAGGCTGGGCAAAAAAACGGGGTATGCAGCATAGTATCAGCAGTGGTACAGCATGCAGGGTACCAAAAGCTAATAATGTAAACATACTTCCAAAGCCACGCTACCAGACGTATATGGAGTCCCCTAACCAACTTTTTCTCAGACTGAAGAAGCTGCTTGGATAAGCAGCAAAACACCTCTAACCAACAAAAAGAAGCCCAGCTGCCATGACTCAACCTCCAGATGACTTACATAATTTCTTTATTTCTCATACCTCTTCAACTGCCACACATGTTACCCTGCATGCTACCCTGTTTCTCAGAATGTACCTGTTCTGCTTGATGAAAGAATAAAGAGCCAACAGATGGTTTAGAATCTGTGTTTCCATTTGGGATTATACTAAATAACTCTTGCTGATCTAAACTGGACCAGTGGAATCTGAACAGAAGTGTGTTGTTCCTTTTGAACATGGCTGTGACTTGTTTTCTTGGCAGCTGTCACTGCCTTTGGATGAAATTAACCGAAGTTAATGAAGTTGCACATCATTTGTGTAACCTAATTTGGCCCTAATTTTCCTGCATCATGTTATGAGAATAAGCAAACTGATTCTGTAATTGCTTTTGTCGTTTCTTGTTGATAAGCAGGGGAGGAATGAGCTTTAGCATCACTCCCTACACATCATATCCAAAGATCTTTAGGAGGGTGTTAAAATTCATGGCTTTCTCTTTGTTCTCACATCATACGCCCTTTTCCTGCTGTATGAGTGTCTGTCTGGGGGCTTTTATCATGTTATTTCACAGACACCTGGCAATAGACAAATTTGATCAACAATAAGTAAAAAACTAATAAACTCAGAAATATTGGTAGTCAACTATCATGTTTTAAAAATATCTCTGGTACAAATAATTTTAAAATTAATGAAATACAGTATATTAACAAAATAATAGACCAGAAATAGGATCACTGATTAATGTGCCTTTTAGGAAAACTTGATATTTTTTTTTCTCAGAAGACAACTCAAGGGGGATGCTAATTAAACCTCTGACAGAAGACAGGTCCACAGAATAGAAGCTCTTTGTAAAAAGCAGCACTTTTGGCCTACTTTCCCTTCACAGAAGTGAAGACAACAAGCAGCTTTTTCCAGGATTATCATGTTGGGTGGCTCAGTAGTGACTGAAGAAGCCAGTTCAGGAATCACTACCAAAGGGAGATTTTTTTTTACCATTAGCGTGATTGTGTTCAGACAGAAGTTCCAAGGAGGAGATTTGACTGGGTTAGTGACTGAGTTAAGTGTGTTGTTGGAATAGTTCCTGTAAATGTGTATCCATGTGGAATTTACATTTCAACAGAAACATACCAATTTTAATATTTATTGTTCTAATATTATGGTTCAGTTTTATTCTGTCTGTAATCACCTAGAGTTGCCTTTGCGAGTTTGGCAGTCTATAAGTTTGATAAATAAATACCTCACCCATTCCAACTGATCCCTTTGATGCAATTTTCCCTCAGAAGTATTGTTTTTTCCCCCACTGGACTCCTCCCTCCCATCCCCAACAGTTATTTAAGTCAACTGTGGCTTCTGTGTGTGTCAAAATTGCAGTGCTATTTTATTTGTGGGATTGTCAGAGGAAGTCTGATTAGTATGAATCAACTCAGGATGTTTTCAGTGAGTCTTCTTTTCTTCTTCAGTTCCTCTCTTACCACTTTGTGTCTCGAGGGAGATACAACATTCTGGTTCTTGCACTTCTGGTGGCCTCAACCAGTGTGATTTGGTCCTGTTGTAGTGTGTCTTTAATGTTGTCTCTCCATCTCCTTCTGGGTCTGCCTTGTGCTCTTTGACCTTCTCTTCTTTTCATATATGCTTTGTATGGTATGGAATCCCAAAACCTTCTCTCAGGTGAGCATACCATTTGATCTGCTGTCTTTGTATTAGTTTCAGATTGGTTCGATCCCAATTCTTTCTCTTATGGCTTCATTCCTTATTTTATCCCTTCTGGTCACTCCAACAGCTTTCCTCAAACATCTCATTTCCATGGTAACTAAGTTTCTTTTATACAGTATTTTGTTGTGAGTGTCCATGTTTGGCACTGGTAGCACTGTGTAGGATGAATATGCTTTGTATGAGATGCTTCTTTATATTGATCGGTACTGTCTTATGTTGCAGGAGTGGGGCTAGCTGTCCCAGTATTTGGTTTGCCTTAGTGCATCGTATGTTAATCCCTTTGTCCATCTTCAGTGAATGTTGTTCCTAGGTATTTGAACCCTGGTGCTTGTGTTATATTTGTCTATTGTTACATTTAAGGTATGCTTTTTTCTTCTGATTGCCATTACTTCTGTCTTCTCTTCACTGATTCTCATATTACTTGTCGTGCAAGTATGGTGTAGCCTTTGTTCATAGACATAAGATGTTCTCTATGTTACTTAACTGTACTTGCTATCAATACCTGATCATCTGCAAAGAGTAATTCCTTGATATTATTTCCATTCTTGGGCTTGGCTTCTTTGCTTATGTTGCTCTTGCAGGTGATAAATAATACTGGTGATAGTATGCATCCCTGTTTTACTCCGGATGTTACTGAAAAGGGTTCTGATGGTTCCTTGATTTGTTCTAACTACACTCCTGCAATCGCTATATAAGCTTTTGCATAGTTTAGTAAGATGTTCACTTATCCACATGGGGTCATTGTTTCCATAGCAATTTCCTATCAACTCTATCAAATGCTTTCTCTTGGTCTACAAATGCGACAAAGAGGTTTTTATTGTATTCCATATTCTTTTCTATTTGTTGTTTAAGCGTAAAAATTGCATCCGTGCAGCTTCTATTTCTTCTAAAATTCATCTGTTCTTCTGCTAGTTGTGATTCTATAACTGGTCTTAACCTAATTTCTGTTATCTTGGCATACATTTTCCCTACATGGCTCAAGAGTGAGGTGCCTCAATATTATGTGCATTCTTGTTTACTCCCTTTGTTTTTCATAGTGGTATTATTATTGTTTGATGCCAGTTGGTCAGTACAGTTAGTTGTGTCCATGCTGCGCTGAAGATTCTGTGTAGCCATCTAATGCTCCTTTCCCTTGCTGCTTGGATTATTTCTGTTGGTAGTCCATCTATGTATTCCTGGTGGTTTGTGATTAGGTGACTTTTTAACAACTCTTGCTACTTCTTCAGTCAATATTTCAGGTTCTAGAGCTATCGTTTTGTAGTTTTGCATTATTTCTTGGTGATACTCTCCTAGGGAGTTGAGAAGTTCTTTGAAATGCTCTCTCCACCTTTCTATTACTTCTGATGGTTCTGTTAATGGACTTTCATTTTTGTCATTAATTATTTCTGTGGGATTATAATTCTCCTCTCTTTTCTGTATATTTTTGATTACTTTGAAAAATGTTCTGCAGGCTGTTCTCTCATCATCTGCTAATGATTTTCCAAAGCACTCCCATGATTCTTGTTTTGCTTTCTTGATTATCCTGTTGGTATCTCTGCATTGTAATCTGTAGTTTACATAATTTTTTTTCTTTGTTTTATCCAACATTTGTATGGCTCTTTTTTCAACTTAACTGCTTCTTTAACCTCATCACACCACCAAGCACCATGGTGTTTGATCCCACACGTCTTATTCCACTTTTCCTTTTTCCACATACTTCTTCCACAGTGCTAAGCAGGGTCAGGACAAAGTAAGGGATTGCTAGGATAAGGCAAAGTATGGTGTAGCCTTGTGCCAGAGGACCATTACAGCAGCCATGAAGGCCATCCTGGGTCACCCTGAAACAGCCTGGCAAAAGGGGCTCTGGTGAAGTGACAGGCCCAGCAAGCTGACAGTGGATATCAAATTGCTACAGAAAATGCAATGAGATACAGACAGACTGATTTCGGTGAGTACCATGTGGAAAAATTAATTAGAAATTAGATCATGGTCAGGCATGGTGACTTGAAACTGACTAAAAAGGAGGCAAAGCACCAGAAAGAGAGTGAAAGAAAGAGGAGTTCCCATCTCTGCTTCTCCCAAGGGACTGGTCAGCCAAAAGGGTTTCTTTAAAAAGTAAACTAAAAAACAAATGATCAGAGAAGCAATGATTTTGACTTCTTCATGTTTACAGAAAGACAATTGGACTTAAAAGAATAAAAAATAGCATGTTTGTGTCTGGATGCTGCAATCATAGGGCTATTAACAGTTTAAAACATATGGCATTCTAGCATTTCTATTCCCCTCACAACAACAGGAAGCACATAATAGTGATATGAGAATGATGATGTCATCATGTGCACATCTACTGTGTCTATGTTGGTGTCTTCACAGTTTGCTGCAGATGCTGCTGATTATATGGCTTTCAAGTACTGTTCTTCTGTATCTCAAAGACCAGCTGCTTCTTGGAAAATTAACTGCCACCATAATGCCTCCCACACAGAAGAGGCTTCAACATAGATCATGCCTGCAGTAGCTGCTTCTTTCATAACTGCTAAACAAGTGCTTAGTATTAACGGCCACGGTTCCAGTTTTGTAGCCTTAGCAATTTAGGATCCTCTGGAATAAGGGGACTGCCCTTATTGTAAAGGAGAAGAAAATTATGTCTTGGTTCGAGTGGAGGCAGCAATAAAGTGATGAGAATAAGTTGCAAAAAAAGCAATGTATCAGGGTAAAAAAAAATCAAAGGACGCATGGCATACATCACTTAAAAAATTCTGAGAGCATTCTAATTATGATTTGGTCCCCTCAAGATGAAATACGTGTTCAAATTAAAAAGTGGATTTCAAAATTTCATAGAGATTAAAGTATGGTTAACATACTGCTTTATAACCTGCACTGTTTAATCATTTTAGATTGATCTGGAAAGGATCATGAAATCATGGAATGAAGCTTAGTCCAACCCCTGTCTACTGTAAGGATTCACTACGTCACTGTTTCCCAAGCTTAGCAACTTTAAGATATGTAGACTTCAAATCCCAGAATTCCCCAGCCAAATGCCTCCAGAGAAGAAGTTCCTATGTTTTTCTAATCCATTGTTGATCTATTGTTAGCTCTTAACCATTATTTCTTTTTCCTGATATCCAAGCAAAATCTGGATCCTTGTCATTTAGTCTGGTTTTCCTACTCATGAAACAACTCTGAACAAGTCTGCTCTATTTTCTGCAAGAAAATCATTTCAGCCTCTCAGACACTTGAAGACACTTGAAGACTGCAATCATAACTCAGCTCCTTTAACTGTTCTTTCTAGGTTTTTCCTTTCAGACCTCTCATCATCTTGGTTGCTGTTCTCTGGACATGCTCCAGTTTGTCAGTCTCTTCCTTAAAATACGATGCTTGAACTGGATGTAATATTTCAGGAACAACGACCTTTCTTGATCTTTCACTGTACTTCTGTTGATCAGCCTAGGCCTATGGTTTGCTCTTTTTTGTAATAACATCACAATGCTGGGACATGTTCAGATCTTTTTCACATGTACTATTGCCACTTAAGTTCCCTATCCTATAATGAAGGTTTTGATTTTTCTTTCTCAGATGTAGGAAAACTTTTATTCCTGTTGAAATTCATCTCACTGGTTTCTGCCCATTGTTCCAGCTTATCAAAATCCCCCTGAATTTTAACTGCTTCTAAGATGTTTACTGACCTCCCACTGTTGTATTACCCAAAAATTTAATAATAATGTTTTCTATCCCCTCATTCAAGTTTTAGTGAAACTGGTATTCATGTTGGTACAATCGCACTGTAATCAAAAGTGTCTGTGCTCTAGGAATTACTGTAATGCATACACACAAAATAAAGTCCAGAAATCCTGGACAGGAAAATGAAAACAATCCTCCCTTTCCATGAATGAATTTATCAATAATTTTAGATTTACCCTTATTAGCATACATAATGGTAGCAGCAATGACTAGGAAGGTAATTTGCACAATTTCTTATGCGCCAGTTGCACCTTTTCCTAGACCAAGAGGTACTGCTTGGTCACTTATGCTTTAGTCACCTCCCAAATAGACTACTACATAGGGTTGTCCTTGAAGACAATCCTGAAGTAGTAATTGGTTCAAAATACAACAATGCTGGAAGTTATGGGTGCAACTCAAGACACCCATGTTATATCTCTTCTTTGTACTGGCTCTTACAGTGCTTACAAATACAATTAAAAGTACTGATTGTCCCCTGTAAAGGCATGGAACTGTTTTATTTGTGAGACTCACAACTCATTCCAGATGTTTCTATCCATCCAGCAGAGTCCAACAGGAAAGGCATCCTACAGATCTGTGAATTAAAAATGGTTACCTAGCAGGAGCCATAAAGTGGGCCTTTTTTATTTGCAACTCCTACTCTTTGGAACACCATTCCACCCAAGTTTAAACTGGCCCTGACCCACTGGTTTTTCAGAAAACATTAAAAATCTAGTTATGTTCCCTAACTAAATATAGGCTGCCAGCAGCACCCCAAACAATATAAACTATCTCATGAGATCAAACTACTCTCCTGTTCCCCAACTTGGTGTTCAGGAGAGTAGTTTGATCTCATGAGATGTAGTTTATATTGTTTGGGGTGCTGCTGGCAGCCTATATTTAGGTGTGTATTTTATAGATCTGGTTACAATTTTATAGATCTTGGTTACAAACAAGTTAGCTACTACAGTATTTTGAAGATGTTTTTATGTGCTATGAGCTGTCCAGAGTCATAATGGCAATTATGGAAGACCATACCCATGGATTAAACAAAATAATAAATTAGATAAGAACTTAGATGTATCTATCTCATTATGAAGATCTGCCACTATGATATTAGATGGCAGGTTCTCGGTTGCTCTTTTTAAGGCCTTCTGCCTGTGATGGCGAACCTTCTGGACTTGGCATGTCAAGAATTTGGAAAATGCCTAACTTGACTCTGCTGATACGTCCCTTCCCCCAACAAAAGAGAAACAGTTATATGCATTTATTTTTTAAAATGCAATCCAATCATGTGTGATGCTTTATGTATTATATAAAAAAGTCAAATACTTTAAAAAAATGAAATACAAGTAAAATCAACTCATTTTCAGAGGTCTGGACGCTGCATGAGAGCACACCCTATTCTTGCTTGGCCTCCACAATCTCTGAAAATTATGTGAGAATAGGTGTGCTATACTTGTTGTCAGGTGTTGGTAAATGCTGGAGTGTCACCCAAAATGTCATAGCATGTCACCTTTGAAATGTTTGTCCCTGGTTCAACACCACTGCCTTAAACAGTTCCTAGATGAGAGCCTAAGGTACTGGGTCTATTGATTTCAGGAGTAGGAGAAGCCCAGGGCCACTAGCTCAGCCCAAGTGATGCACACCAGTAATTCTGCCTGCTTTAACTGCTAGCTACTGTGGAATTTAACCCAAAACTTGCTTTTGGCATTAGATACGTGATTAAGCACCTTCCTGCAAGGCATAACACAAGATAATGAAGAAGATTCCTATATATGTACTTAGACTTGAAATGGACAAGCACAACGTGAGACTAAGCTGTCACCACTTTATAATTAAAATGTACTGTAGTGTTGGATGTGACTGCATTGTAAGCTTCAATTAGCCAGCATGATCCTTTTTCCGGCTTTCCTTCCTCCTGAAAAGCAATGATAACAAGCTCACATTCATGATCAGAGTGGATTTCCTCCTCTCCCCCAACTTTGCTGCTTTGGCCACCCTGGAGCTGTGTATTGAAACATGATCGGAGTCTTTTCACCAAAGTCTTTTTTCTTTTTTGCTTCAGCAGCTTGGCATTCAGTACAAAGAGTTCTCTGACTTTTAGTAATGTTCCTCTTCTCAGACATAAACATGATTTTTGTCTTAGTATACAGGCATATTTATTTGGTGTGTCCAGGTGCATGGGCTCCCTAAACATTGAATAGATCATTAATTGCAATTGCAGCCTAATAACCAGGTTGTCTTGCCAAATTGATTGTTGAGCAACAGAGACCTATAAAATGAAGAAGACTACTTTTGAAATACAGGGACATGGCTCGTAAAAACCCTTGCTTTCCATAATTTTATAAAGAAGGAATATTGATCCACGGTTGAAATCCTTTTTTCCCCCAGCCTTTGAACCTAAATTAGAGTTAGAACTCTGTATTCGAGGATCCTAATATGGCACATAAAAGTGCAGGCATCTTATGTCCCACTTTTTTAAAACTTTTTTTTTAAAAAAAACTCGTAATTAAAAAGGGAGTGAGAAAAGGTTTGTAAGAAAGCAAACTATCAACCTCCAGTATAATTTTTAGAAATGTCTCTGAGTCCCAAACAAGGCCTCATTGCTGTGCTTTGGAAGCAGCTTGGATTTTCAGATATATTAGCCTTTACATGAATAAGTTCAGTGGACCAAATCTAACCAAATCTGGTTGGAAACCTACCCTCTATTTTCATTTTCCAGAGAAATACCTTTGCCCCAAAATCTCTACAAATTCCTTGACCCACTGCTACCTTAAGAAGTTAAATGAAAGAACAAGCACTATCCTTTTGTCATATACACCAGATAAACCACACAATCACTCATACTCTAATTATATCAACACTTCATTGGAGTCTGTAAAGACTCTCACTCGTCCAGGGTAATTGCATCGCAACAAAGTTTAAAAAACAGGCATCTGGACTGGATT
>JANHZU010003084.1:54799-66568 GCA_032468055.1 Acrochordus granulatus | reverse complement strand
ATCATAGGTCTAATTAATCCAGGTCATGATTTGTAGCAAAAATTGCAAAAATTTAAAGCACTAAAAATCTTTATTGCTCACCTATCATTCTGTTTAGCTTGTTATGTGAGAACCTATATATCCTGTTTTATGCCTCTTTTTGAGAAACTTATGTATTTTCTTACCATTCTTTTTTTCCACATGGAATTGATAAAGCCTCCTAGATAGGAGTCATTTAAACATTTTCCAGTTACATCTAATAATAAAAGTCCAGTTGCCTTTTTAAGAAGGTTTGCAGTTTTTGCAATTTTGCTACATATCGTAGATTTTATAAACGCTGCCATCTATGCGTTATTTCTTTTACTGCAGGTCACTGCTTATAAAATTGTTTCATAGGAATATTATTTTCCTGGGCAATCAGTAGCCCTTCCAAAGAAGCACTCTGAACATAAATTAAGTCTAAATAAACAACAACAAATTGAGATTTGAATTCCTAATCCTATTCTACCACATGTTCAGGAGAACAGTGATGACTGGTTCTGCTGGTAGGAGAAAGCAGCAGGACATCCACCAATTGCTACCTTGAAACTACCCCACAATAAATTATATGGGGAGAGTAATACTGCCCAATCATGTTGCTGTGATGTGGTGAAGGTAGGCTGCAGAGGCAGCATGGTGTACATCAATGTGCTTTCCACCCAACTTAAGGCTGAGAAGAAAGCACATTAGCATGGTTGTGAGGAAACATTATTAAACTTAGAAAGTGAGTTGTATTCTCATTTTTGTTCACAGTGTGATGAATGGGCTAGCACAGTGAAGATGCTAGATTTCATTTATGTTCTATTTGCAAAGGAGAAAAGAATGACCTCTATGGCACATGCTAAGCAGAAACCGGGTTCTCTTGATTTTATTTAATAACTATCCATGGAGAAAATTACACTTTACTGAAAAGGCCAAATGGATCCTTGGCTTAACCCAACTATTGCTGGTAAAATTATACTGCATTCAGCCTGAAGCTCTTTCCATAAAGATACCAAGTGGCTTGCCTTAAAAAAGACTGAAAAAGAAGATATTTTTAAAAGCATGCTGATTTAATAGCAAGGTGTTTATTTTATATGTTCATGCTCAGTCTGGAAGGCAGCTAGAGTTGTGTAAGATGAGTATTAAATATATAGACAGCATAGGTTTGGTAGTAGGTTAGCATATCGCTTCTAATCAAACCTTTCTTTCTTGTTGTTAAGAAATAAGTTTTATTTTTTTCAATAGATTGACATATCAGCACATATTCTCTTCCAAATGATGAAGATGGTCAAAATAATGCTCAGAGGCATTATAGACATCTAATTCTTGAAATGATGTTGCTGTTGCTAGGGTGGAAATTGCTCAATAGCACACAAACAGAATTAAAGGACTCCCACTCTCCCTTACAGTACCCTCACAGGACATCCAAAATATTTATGTTCTTAATTAATGTGGTCTGAATTTTCATGGAAGTAGTGGATGTAGATATTTGAAAGAAAAGCTAATGTTTAGAGATTTTAACTTGGGAAGATCCGTGGATATGGGGGAGCTCCAAGAGGCAGTGCAGGACAGGGAGGCCTGGCATGCTGTGGTCCATGAGGTCGCTAAGAGTCGGACATGACTGCGATTGAACAACAATAGCAACATCTAGAAAGGTATCTGTGAGGAATTCCTAGATTTTAAAAACAAAATTATGTGAAGCTTTATTTGTTTTAGGGGTTAGCCTCTTTCAAAACACTTGTTCTTGAAATACTTCTTTATTCTTCCTCTGTTAAACACATGAGGTTCAACTAAAATAGTACTAAAACCTGGCAGTTTTTCAATGATTTGTTTGCAAATTCTTTGAACATTTTCTGGAGATTATTCTACAGCACATGTATGTGTATGCACACAGAATGCTTTGCATATATGAAATGCACATATCTTAATTTAAAGCATTTCTGTTGTATTATAGCTTTGTGCATACAGCAGGATATTGACAATGATACTTGGTTCACCCCTGACTGTACATGAAGTATTTTAAGTTATGCCCCTACTTTACAGCCATAATTTCATATTATCAGATACAAATTAAGAGTCTAAAATAGTTTATAATGCTGTGATCTTTTCACAATGTCATCTTCAAGAGTTGAATGAAAAGTAATGCTTCAAATGTTAGAAGTCACTAACTGATGGCACTACTAATGTGCTAGAAGCTCTGGTTTGTTCTTTAGCACGTATTTTTATTTTATTTATTTATTTAGCCACCGATCTTGCAAGAATTGATTCTGGGTGGCATACAGTGTTTAATTAAAAAACTATAAATATATATAAAACAGTCACTATTCAAAAGAATGGGAAAAGGCACACAAAATGAAAAAAAGATGATATTAACCACAGTAAAGGAGCCATTGCAAAATCTCTGTTTTTTTTCACTTCAGCAGCAAGAAGTTGTTATAAGAAACAGTTATGTTCCTATTGTTCATGAAATGGAAAGTGACAGTGGGTTTTAAGCAATACTCTGAAATTGAAGGAACCTGTGAGAGAAGGAAAGGTAGAGCCAAGGGTAAAGAGGGGGATTAGTTTGGAGTCACTGTGCAACTTCACTAATCTCTCGTGAAGACCCTTAGCCGAATCTAGGGAGTCCAGGTGCTTGGTGAGCAATTGGAGAAATTAATGTTAAGTTCAAAGGATCAGGATCAGTCAATTCAGTTTTAATCTACAGATTTATTTAAGCTCCAGGGTCACAAGAATTTCTCCAATTGCTTGCCAAGCACCTGGATTCCCAGATAAGGCTAATGGTCTTTATCGGGGTGAAACATTGGCATTTACACCTGCATAATGACTCCCAACTGATTCCTCTCTTCGCTACTGGCTCCACACTGCCTTCTCCCACAGAATCTCTCCAATTGAAATTCTCCACTGAATGCAACTTGCTTATGGTGATGACTGTGTTGACATGAGTACTGTGCATCACTGGGTCAAAAATAATATAAAGATGCTTAAGTGGTAAGAGGTAAGATTTGTGTGATCAAGATCAAAGTAAATGACCAGTGATAGCAGCTGATTTTTAGATGAAAAGAGTTGATGGACTGATTAAAGACAATTAGTGTGTCATTCAAAGGGAAATTATTGTCAACCTTGACATTTCACAAGAGTGTGTGGGTCTTATTGAATGTACTTCAGTACTGAAAGGTTTGTGTAAAATGAGTTCCTTGCATGCTGACAGCAGTGATTTAAAGCTTCAAGAGTTGAAATTTCTTAGTAATTGTTTTCAATTTATTCATGAGAATAGAAGTGAGAAATTTCTTCAAACATCTTGAAACAAGGATGCATCATTATGATTCAGAAATGAGACTTTAGTCTATGGAATAGCATCACAAAGCTTCACCTTAAAAGTAAATCAGGCTTTGGCAGCAAAATTCATAGTTAAGTTTATGGGGATTCAAATGGTGTTATTCACATGGATTTCCTTTAACCTAGCACCTTAATCATCTCAAAACTCTACACAGCAAATTTTAAAACATTGATTAAAGAAGCACAAGAAAGTCATTTTGCTGCCACATGACAATATAAGCCTTCATATTTCATGAGCTACCCAAGAGATAATTGTCAATTTATCGCTCACTGTCTTTCTGCTCTGCCATGTAGACCCAAATTGACACCATGCAACTTCCACTTTTTCCCAAAATGGGAAATCTAACTATTGAGTTAGCATCTAACTCAAATGAAGGGATGGGAAAGTGGAAGAGAGAAAGTGTGGATTTGTTTATGATGGCTGTAAGAAACTTGGCAGACGTATATAGCAAATAGTGATTATGCGAGAAGTAAATGGAGATAACAAAGCTCATTTCAAGGATTATTTTTCTCTTTCATTTATTAAAATATCCTTAATCTACAGTCATGGAGACAGAGGTATTACATTTAATTCAACTGTTATATTTGTCAACAAAGTTGAAGCAGTTGCAGTCCCACACATATAATTTTTATGATATGGAAGCAGAGGATTCCTAAACATAAATCTATCTTTAAAATTTCTCTTCATTAAAGTCAACTTTGAGATCCTAAAATTCTCCAAATAACGTAAGATAAAAATTTGTGCCAGTTTAGTGCTTCCAGTTCAACATACCAATTGAGAATGAATAATGAAATGGTGCTTTCATAGAAAATGTGACTTTCTGTCATCTGCAGATTTTTTAGATTTTATCTTTGCAATTTTCCAGTGCAACCATATGTAGCTGTTGATAGTTACATTTGCATTTGAAAGGCTGGAATTTGCAAGCCAGGCAAGGGATCTCTTTTATTGTTCTATACCTGCTCCAAATTTGGAGTTTATTGAAATCTTTCAACTAATTCCTTTATCCTCCAAGATTCTCGAGGAAGGATGCTTATTAAATTGCTGTCATGAAATGCACATAACTGCTATTTGTATTTGACCGCATGGGAGTGCTGTCCATTTATTTGCAGCCTATTGTTCTTTACCCCACTTTGTATATTCAGACAAAATAATAGATTTATAGACTACTTTTTCTAAGTGCAGATGCTAATAATGTGCCTTTTGTTTCCACAATGTCTTAAATACCAAATGATTGGATCTACAAAAGCTGAAACCAAACACGCATAGCTGAATCAAATCAAATAAATAGTAGATTTATATAATTGTACTTACTCCACTAATAAAATTGCTGAAATTCCTATTCACCGTTTATGAAACTAGTTCAGTGTTATGTCCCCCCAAATGTTTAATATCATTCAGAAATCTTAGCCAATAAGGTAATTATAGTTCCAATGTATTGTAGTTCTAACATTCAGCAACATGTTTTTGAGTGTGCCAGATAATCTTTCTTTCAAAGGAAAATAAATGATGGATTCATTGATCTTTAATAAGCATATACTGTACTTTTACACCAGTTGTTGAAAGTTTTTATTTTTAAGTTAGTACACTTTTCTAAAGGCCTTTTCTATAGGCATTTTTCTGGATAATTTGGAGACTGCTGGGCCATCCCTTTTTCATTGCTGCTCTTTTTGCTCTTAAATATGTACAAGATAATATTTCTATCATGGAACCCTTGTAATTATACAGCTGAAACTTTAGAGATAGTACTATCCCATATTCTTTCTTGTTAGAATAAGGGCGAGGGAGGGAAGGAAGGAAAGCAGTCCATGTTTTCATAATCCCATTATAGTTGTAGTCAGTTTTAAATTGAATTTCAAGTCAAGTTTAATCAAATTGTACTGTCTGAATCTCGATATTAATCTTGGCTCACGTTGTCCATATTGACTGATGGCCAGTATATAGAATTTTCTCATAGTTACTGTTTGTAATAGAAAGTTTATGCATTGTCACTGAGCCCTTTTCCCATTTCACTAGTACATTTCACATAGTTCTATACAACCTACAATGTTTTGTAAGGAACAAGCTACCATTTTCTGATATTAAAACCTAGTAAGAGTAACACATAGCAATGAAGTCCATAGTCCAGTGAGATTCAGTTGCCCAGTTGCAGACAGTGACTTCAATCTCTGAAGAGGTTTTGGATGTCAGCCTTCATATACCATCCTTTTCACCCATATTGAACCATTGAGGGAGCAATTTGATTGGCAAAGATTGCTTAACAGAAAGTCACACAAATCTCATAATTTGCTAGTTCCCATGAGACTATAGGAAAACCTGTGAACACAGTTTTCTCTCTAGAACATAGGAAGGTCCCTTACAGTGAGTCTGACTGGTCCAAAGTCATCTGTGCTGATTGCAATAGATTTCAAAAAAGCACAGAAGACTGAGGCTGAGTATTATGACTGATATATGAGTATCATGCAGAATAGGACCACCTCTTCTTTCTTTCTCCTCAGCCTAACAATATCCACAGACTTCCACTGCCTTCACTGTATAGAAAAGGTTTTGCTGAGAAAAAAGGTGGAGCGTGCAGCTCAATACCATGTTCCGATCTCCCTTGCTCCTACCATCTAAGATGTCACTGCCTTAGCCTGTTCTCATTTTTATACAAACACAATTCTTTTGGAAAGGGACTGCTCTGAACTTACATTAGGTAAATACAAATAGCAGTTATGGATATTTTGTGACATGGCAATTTAACAAGTATCCTTCCTCAAGAATCTTGGAAATAAAGAAATGCAGATTAAGAAGAGTTTCCAATGAGGAGGACTTGGGAAATGACTAATTCAAAAGAGTTGGCACCCTATTCTCTTGAGGAATTGTACAAATCTCCACTGCTGCCATCTTTTAGGGCTTGATGGAGTTCAGAATCCAACTTTTTGTTACTAGAGTCAGCATCCAGCGACGCAGAGCCTAAATCATTGATCTCAGGAACTGCCTTAGATAGTTGACCACATGATACTTCCAGATACAGGCTGGCATTTCATCAGGTTTCTCACTCCAGTCTCTGAATCTGAAAACAGTAGGAAATAGTTTAAGCAACTACTACCTTGTCTAGTAATATGGTCTTAATTATGTATGATTTCTGACATTTATTATTGCATCCTGCACTGGAAAACTGAAATGTAAAGAGTACCAAATTTCTGCCACCATCTAGTGGTTATATTGATTTTTGCAGCAGAGATATAGCAGAGCTCCTAAAATATGTCTAGCTGTGTCCAAGATATGCTAGTCATATGAAGTGACATGGATTTTGCTTGTTTCACTAAGCTTTTTTATTAAATTCCTTCCTAATAAACTTTTAATTGTCTTAATGTTAACACTAAGATAATTTAAGTGGGATTACTGCTTTTTGTGGCCAATTTCACCTGCTATCAGCTAGAAACTTGTAGTTGAAAACAGAACATGAATTGTGTCTCTTGACAAAAGTGCAAGGTGTCATGTGTACTGCACCCATTGCTTTTTTCCTCTCTGTTTTTTTCTGGAACATAAATCTATTCCTTCTCTTGAACTGCAGTTTCCTTTCAAGAAGGTAATTATTGGAAAATTCTTTGCCATCTTTGCAAATAAAGAGCAATCACTTGGCAGTTCTTGACATACTTGAACTGAAGCCCAGTTCTTGCTTAGAAGACATGCTTGTAGTCATATTGTCCTTTCCTAGAGAATGAGGGTAAAGAGTAAAAGGTTGCAAGGATGTACAATAGATTGAATGTCCAGTATCCTGATTCAGATGTTTCATTTGGCCTCTTCCTGACTGCCAGTTTCCCAAGAAGCCCTGTTTCTACAAGTTCAGAATCCTTTCAGTGCAGAAGCTACAACATCACTTTCTGTGACTTCTAGACTCTTATGGTTACTTATGATCTTGAAAGAAATAATGTCTTTCAGGATGTCAAGACCTGCCCTTCCATTTAACATAAGTTCAAGACAACTAATCATAAAATAAATAAATTTAATATAGTTGCATGCCATTGTCCTCAAAGAGGAAAAATTATTGCAGCTTAAGACTGGATTAAATTTTTTGGACTTTTCTCTATAGCAGTTTCAGGTCCTAGAGGTCATGCTGATCAGACCTAAAACAGAATAAGGAGTCTCTGGCCCTCGAGATTTTGCTGAATCCAAATACCAGTGGAACCTCGCAAGACGAGCACCTTGCAAAACGAGATTTTCGCAAGATGAGCAAAAGTTTTTAATAACATTTATTCTGCTTGATGAGTGGCGACTCACAAGACGAGCAAGCTTTGTGCGATAACTCATCATCAATCAGCGCACTCTGTATTTCCGGTTCAGGCAGCAACTCCACAAGAGTTCTGTCGACGCTGCCACGTGCAGTTTACTCCATTACTGTCCGTGTGCTGTACTGTGAGACTTTGCTGAGGGAAAAGGGAAGAGGCCCTTTTGCCTCAAGTGGCGGCAGCAACAGATCCTCCAAGCCAGCAGGGGGCGCCGGAGAGCAGCTGAACTAGCAGCAGCCGAGGCCAGAATCTGCCTGGAAGCAGATCCATGAGTGCTGGTTCGTTTGCTCTATTTCTGCTTTATATCGTGTGTTAATCGTGGTTACTTGTTTCAGATGTTCGGGACAATAATTTCTACCTCAAATTCCATTGAAAATGATTTTATCTGAATATTTTTGGGGCCGTGGAACAGATCGTCCGACTTCCCATTGTTTCCTATGGGAAACCTCTTTTCAGTTTAAGAGCATTTTGGACTAAGAGTGTTCTTCCAGAACGGATTAGTCTCCTAATCAGAGGTTCCATTGTAAATTGATTGGAGTGAGCACTACCATAGCACTAGTTCAGGTCAGGCTTTAAGACAAATCCTAAAATTAGGCATGGGTAAGGATGGTCGCTTGCATGATCACAAGATGCATGGACTTTAGTTCCCAGAATTCCCAAGCCAGCATGGCTGGTTAGGGAATTCTGGGAGTTGAAGTTCACACATCTTAACAGTTGCTGTTGAAAAAGACTGCCCTAGCCCGTCACACATATTTTATTTTTGTTTTCATTCTGTAAGGCAGAAACATATCTACAAAATATACCAGGATTCCTACTATTTGAACACTGATGTTCCTATTCTTCAACCCAATGATTTGAGGATATCTCGACTTGTTCTTTTATTTCTCAGGTTGGAACATTGACTGAACTTAGCAGTTCCCTCATTTCAGAAGAAGGATGAGATGAAGAAGAAGCCAAAGTTCTGCTGAACTATTTTTGCTCCTTCTTCTCACTTTTGGTTATTTGTCTTGGAGGTCTATCCCAAGCCTGGACACTTTTCCCAGGTATTCAGAAGCGAAACATAGACTTTTGGGCCACAGAGTTGAGTGTAGTACTTGGTAGCATTTTCAAAACATGTGCTGGGGAAACACTGGAATCCCTCTGAAACATCCCACCCATAGGTGAAAGAGAAAAGCAATGCTTATGGACATCGTTCACCACCATCCCTTCCCCCTACAAGCCACAAGAACACACTTTGGGCATTTTGGGGTGAAGATGAAATTAAAACCTGAAATCCTGGCCTTATGGGTAGTAAATTCAATGGATTCCAAGTAACACATGCTGTTAGGAGCCAACAAATATAGATTTCTTGAAACAGAGGCAGCAGAAAACAGAGCAAGTGAAGAAAAGTCACTGCCATGCATTTAGATGAAGATTAAATCTATATGCCACCTGACCCCAATGATTCTGGGATGTTGCTCTTAACTTGTGGTGACCTTAGTTACCGAACCCAGAACTAAGGATTTTAAATCAACAGTGTCAGTTAAGGAATTTCAGTGTGCTTCTGAGCATTAAAAAAATGATTTTACTTTATTGGTAACCAACTGCAACCATTTTGGGGACAACAAAGTGATGGCTTAAACCAGAAAGAAGTCCTTTTCTGGTGTGGGGGCCTCAGCCTCTTCCAAGATATTTCCTCCCTTTTGCCACTCCCTTTTGCACAACTTGTGTGTTGTGTGTCAGTTATGCCGATTCTTAGACCAACAATCCCTACTCAGAGTTACTCATGTCCTAATTACTTTCCATCTTGACTATTGCAATGTGCTCTACTTGGGGCTGCCCTTTTTAAAGTATCCAGAAGCTTCAATTGATTCAAAATGCAGTGTCCTGCATGGTTTTGTACAAGCCTAGGCTTGCCCATGTGTCACCTCTCTTGCAGGAGCTCCATTGGCTGCCAATTTGCTTCTGGGTCCAGTTCAAGGTGCTGGCTGTCACCTTTAAAGCCCTACATGGCTTGGGATCAGTTATTTGAAGAACTGCCTCTTCCATATTGTATCTACCTGACCCACTAGAGCAGGAAGGCAAGGAATGTGGCAGGTCCCCTCTCCAAAGAGGTCCATCTAGTGGGACCAAGAAGAAGGGCCTTCTCTGTAGTGGTGCCCTCCCTATGGAACATCATCCTTGCAGAGATACCACTGGCTCCTTCTTTAACATTTTTTCACAAGGCCTCTGAAAATATGGTTTTGTCAATGAGCCTGGGGACCCAGAGTGAAACGGAACCTATTAAATTGCTGGTTTGACTGTTGTTGCCAGGGGGAAAGGGTTTTTATTGGAGGTTTATTTTGTAAGCCACCCAGAATCACCAAGAGTGAGTTGGGTGGCCATATAAATTTTCATTCATAAATAAACAAATTTTTCAATATGATCCTGGGGAGAAAAATTGTCTTGATGATTTTTTGGGTTATTGAAATAAGTTTTTGAATTAGTCCCTTGAGGGACTGGTCTTTCCTATTTAGACTTGGAAATAGAGCTCTAATTTAAGATTTAATATTTGGAATGTCCAGCAGATAAAAGGAAGACGGATGGAATAAGGATGGATGGATGGATGGATGGATGGATGGATGGATGGATGGATGGATGGATGGATGGATGGATGCTGAAATATTATATTAACCCCCTTCTTTCAATGATAAAAACTACAACACAAAAGAAGGAATTTCTTACCCACAGTCATGCCATCTGCATAACGCTTGATGATGTCAAAAGAATCACGTAAATTTCCTTCAGTTATATCAAATATGATGTCGGCCTCATTGGTTGAGTATGATGGAGTTATGGCCCGAAGGAAAATAATCTCTGAGGAGACAGAGGTTGAGGATCATCTGAAGACAGTTATGAGAAATAACTGCTACAAAGAGCAATTCTACCCATTTAACCATTTGCCAGCTGCACCAATTTAGTTAAACAAAATAACAACAGACCAAGGATGGATCTTGGCACTGTTTGCCTGGGAAGAAGGAACAGCATTTATTCCCTGAATTCTTTACATCTTGGGCAACAAGGAAATCTAATATTTCAGAACTTCATTCTGGAACATAAATTAAAGGAAGAAATATTTCATGTATCACTTTTTGTGTCACTGATATGATGGAGGTTCCCTGTAGTATTATAGGACTTCCCCCATCTTGTGTCTTCTTGACATATTGGACTATAAAGACTTTCAATCCTGATCTGTCTGGTTACGTAGCAAAGAGTCCAAGGTACCTAGAACTACTACCACTACTGCTACCATCACCCCACAATAGGTCCCTTTGGATTTACAGAACAAGGAAAACATTACCTTCTGGTCTTGTAAATTCCCGGAAAGTGGGCAAAGAGATAACAGTGTGGGAAATTGTGTGAACAGGGTCTAAGACACAGTTAGCATCATTTGGTCGACAGGATTTAATGCAGCGAATGGTATCTGTCTTCTCATGTCTGACTCTAATGGAAAGGAGAGACATACAAATTAAAATAAGAAACAGATAATCAGATGTGTCCATGGAATATGGTCTAAAAAGTCAAGATGGTGGTTGTGATGATGTGATCAATGCCCCACTGGGTTTTTGGGTGTGTTGTGTCTTCATGGCTACCATCTTTTGACCACATTTCATGAACACCCCTGCAAATGATTTGTACAGCAAAAATCAAAGAAAGTTGTTCATCAATGAAGGTGAGTTTCTGCTCTCATTTGCGTTATCAACTTACAAAAATGCGTTCCAGGCCTTAGAGTCTGATCTATTTTGGAAATTAATCTGAAACAAACTAGAATATATCCATCTGCAACTGTTTTCACCAGAGGCCAGCAATTCATAAACATGTTGAAGAAGTGTTTAAAGCATTTAATCACAGGCAAAAAAATCTGCCCTATGTTAACTGTAAAATAATGAACCCTCCTTTAGGTATGAATTCTGTAATAAAGCCATGTGTATATCAAGGACCAAGGAGAGATAAGAAGGCCTTCATAAATGAGCAATGCAAAGAAATAGAGGAAAACAATAGGCTAGGAAAGACTAGAGAGCTCTTCAAGAAAATTAGAGATATCCAGGGAAAGTTTCATGCAAATATGAGTATGATAAAGAACAAAAATGGTAGGGACCTAACAGAAGCTGAAGAGATTAAGAAGAGATGGCAGGAATACAC
>JANHZU010003084.1:22372-33364 GCA_032468055.1 Acrochordus granulatus | reverse complement strand
GTAAGGTGGTCTGGTACTCCCATCTCTTTTAGAATTTGCCACATTTGGTTGTGATCCACACAGTCAAAGGCTTTAGTAATGAAGCAGAAGTAGATGTTTTTCTGGAATTCCCTCACTTTTTCCATGATCCAGCATATGTTGGCAATTTGGTTTTGCTTTGTAGGGCAGACAAAAACAGAATCTGCCTATTCCAAGGCATGGCTGCAGAAAATATTTGCTGAATCTCTCCATGCCCGCTCAGGTTCAGCAGAAAGAGGCTTGTCTTCAGGAGCTCTACTGCTAAAACTATGCTCATACTCATGATTCTTAGAAACCTATTAAAACCTTGTCTTTTTCAAAGGTGTTTTGGGAGAGTGGAATAAGAAACAGATAATCTGAGATGTATGTTAACGGTATCCAAATT
This sequence comes from Acrochordus granulatus, assembly GCA_032468055.1. NCBI lineage: Eukaryota > Metazoa > Chordata > Lepidosauria > Squamata > Acrochordidae > Acrochordus > Acrochordus granulatus. Next base: position 32,961 of record JANHZU010003084.1, on the reverse strand, counting down.
GTTGTAGTTTATTGAGTATTGTGATAGATGGTTTAAAATTAATTAGGGTTGTTATAAGTCATTAGTATCAAGGGTATTATTTTTTATTCATTTTATTTATTGAGTTTTTTCTTTTGTTTTCCATCTTAGTTGTGTAGTGAGAAGAACTGAAGTAGCATAAAAGCATTTTAAGTAAAGCAACTAGACAAAATTTTAAATGTACAGGCAGTGATGTACAAATAATATGTTCTGACACAGTATTTAGAACAATAAGGTGCTAAGATACAAATCACACAGTTCAGTAGTCAGTTCAGCCCGTATACCACTGATTTGTTAGAGTAAATATAGAAGAACTGACAGCAACATGCCTTCCCTTGTTTTCAAATTATCCAGCAGTCTTCAGAATTCAATCTTAAAGAGGGAATCGTCATTTAAAGTGAAAAAACAAAAACTCAGAGTCCCTTGCTACAGACAAATTTAAATAAAACTCTACGCCATCTAGCCAGTAAAGGAAGCTAGAATAAGAAATGCTTCTTCTACGTACAACTGATTCTTTTGGTAAAGTCTATATCCTATTATTCAGCAGGAATTCTCATAGTAAAACATCTCTTTAGCAATGGTAGGATATGCATTTTTAACTTTCAATAAAGACAAAAGTTTATTTTCTCAGTAAAAAGAAGAAAACCGTAACTAATCAATTGTTCTGCTATTATTCTTAATGAAAAGATCAGGGTGGATTAGTTTCTTCATTTTTTTAACATGCAAAGAATTAATTTCCAAGATTTAATTAGTTTTGCATGGGATTAAAAAATTGTATATTGTCAGCTTAGCTTCTTGATGAATATTTTAATTCTCTGAAAGCTCAAGAATGTTTACATATAAGCTGAGCAACCTTCCTAAGTTAAGTACTATCCAAAGGGCTCATGGCTACAAAAATCCCTAAGTTCCCAGCTAGCATAGCCAGTGGGTAGAAATTATGCAAATTATTATCACAATTGTAGCAGCATATAAATTTAATAATGATATATCCAGAGAGATACATCTAATTAAAGCATGCTGTTCTTGAGGATGACACCAAGGAATTATGATAAACATGAGTCCACTTAACTGAAGAAGACTTTGCTGAATGTCTGAAATAGGCACCAATGGTAATAAAGCATCCAGGTACCTTTTTTCATTAGAAATCTTTTCTGCTAAGTGCTAAACAGAGAAAGTTATCAGTCTATTCTTACAGTGCCTATTCAGGACACATAGTTGGACCTTAGTGTCAGACACCCAACAGTTATTTTGAAAAGGAGGCTTTTAGCTCCATTCATTCTTTCTTTTTGTCCATTATTCCTCTCTCATTCTTTTCATTAATGATGTTACCACCAAATAAAAGAAAATGGCAGGTACTGTATTATAATTATCACTATACACACAACAGTGTAAAATCATAGCTGCCATTTCTTTAGAAATTGAAGTGCTCTGGGATTTTAGAATTTAGACAAACAAGCACTTGCCATATAACACCCCAGATTTGATGACTGTCAATAAGAAAGATTTTAGAAAGTCTGGATAGTGGATGTTGTATCAGGAGAAAGCAGAATAGTAAAGAAAGAACTGGAGAAAAATGACAAAATGCGAAGACCTGCAAATAAAAGTAGAACAACTGTGCCAAAATAAAGCAAAGGTGTTACCAGCAGTAATAGGTGCTTTGGGTGCAATCCCAAAACATCCAGAGCATCACTTGAACATCATCTGTCACTTGCAAAAGGCAGCTTTACTTGGAACAGCTTACATCCTGTGACAATATCTTTAATACAATCAAACAACAACATCCACCTATCCCAGGTCTTTGGGAAGGACTTGATAGGTGAATAAAAATGTCAAACCTAAATATCTGGTTGACTGTGCAACAAACCATAATAACAAATATGGCATTATAAAGTAGCAACAATGGTGCATTGGAAGATGCAAGAAATACCACTTGCCTGCAAGCAAGAACTGGTGGAATCATAACATAAATAAGTAATAGAAAATGTAGAAGCTAAATTGCTCTGGGATTTCAGAATTCAAATAGACAGGCACCTGTCACATAACACTCCAGGCTTAACGATTGTTGATAAGAAAGAAAATAAGTCTGGATAGTGGATGTAGCAGTACCTGGAGACAGCAGAATAGAAGAGAAGGAACTGGAGAAAATCAGAAAACACAAAGACCAGCAAATAGAAATACAGTAACTGTGATAAAAGAAAGCAAAGGTAGTACTCATAGGAATAGGTGCCTTGAGTGCAATCCCAAAAGAACTGGAGCATCACATGAACACCATCAGGACTGACAAAGTCACCATCAGTCAATTGCAAAAGGCAGTATTACTCAGAACAAATTACACCCCGTGATGATACCTTTAACAACATCAAAAACAGCATCCGCCTCTCCCAAGTACTTGGGAAGGACTCAATAAGTGGACAAAAATGCCAGATCCAATCTAAACATCTGATTGACTGTGCGACGAATCAAAAAGTATGGATAATAGATGTGGCAGTATGAGGAGATAGTAGAACAGAAGACAAAAAAACAGAAATCATGAAGTGTCAAGATCTGAAAACTGTAATTCAAAGATTATGGCGTAAACTATCTGTGGTGATCACAGTAGTTATCTGCTCACAGCATACTATATCCAAAAATCTTAGATGACATTTACAGAATACACACATTGACAAAATTTGTGTCAATTACAAAAGACCAACCTGCTTGGATCCGCATGTATTGTATACTATAGTGATATGTTATACCCTAAGTTCTTGGGAATATAGATATGAAGGCCAACACTAAGTAAAGAACTACAGCTGTGATTTCACATTATTGTGCATATAATATTATTTGTTATAGCACCCAACTCGGAGTCTGGACAGCATGCATAACCAAAAAGGAATAAAAAAATATAAAAAAGCATATAGCCCGACTAACAGAAAATGTTAATATGGCTCCCAGAAATTCATTTAATCCAGACCTAGGACCAAAACCAGGTTTTAAGAGCTTTCTGGAACCTCAGGAGAGAGTGTAGTAGAAATATTTACAGGAACATAAGCAAGATTTATTCTGTCTTTTCAAATAGAAGTGTTGTTCATGACATCAGTAAAAATATAAGATACTCCTTGTCCTGCTCTGCCCAGAATCTCAGCTACCATGAAAGCCATTTATTTTCATGCTGAAATATTCATTTAACTGTGATACGATTTCTGAAGCTGTCCAAGTAGTTGAACTGATACTGAACATCCAGAAGTGTGAGACCAATTTATCCTTTTCATTACAGCAGGTGCAACTTGCTGAAACCAATCTTCGTTCACTCATGATGTCTGAAAATATTCAGGCACCAAGAGGCTATAGTTAGCACAAAAAAATGTCTTAGCTTGCGTGACTGAGTTGATTGCACGTCTTGGTCACTAGGCTTCCCCTTTTCCTAGAGCCTGGAAGGAAACCACACGGAATGAACAGCTGCCACATTCTGCCACCCTTGCATAATGAAGACTAATGCTTTATGGGGACTTTTTCTGGAGTATGATTCACAGGCATGTAGAGCACCACATACATTATGTGGAAGTTTTTCAAGAGGAAACTACATTCTCATCTCTCTTCAGTATAATCAGAATCAAGTTCCAATTCTAGAAAATTAGAGCATCTTAACATTGGATGCATTAGTCGTTTGCAGGGAAGAAAGAAAAAAAGCACTTTGTTACTATTTCTGCTATACTTAATACATAAATATGTAAAATAATGACTATGAAAATAGCCAGTAAGTGCTACAAGAATATGTTATTATGGTCTTTGGCCTGCATATAGGAATATCACCTCTGCCATAAAAAATTAAAAATACAATTTGTTTTACAATGTAAGAATACTTCAGTATCTAAAAGGAAAGACTCCAAATAATATTTTTAATATATCACTCTCTATATAACACTTTGTAACTAGGAATATGACAAAATAGAGTACTTATGTATCATGTCTTTGCAAAAACTGTAAATCTAGTTATAATTTTGACTTTGTCTTCTTGGCAATGTGTACCAGGACATGCAAGGCTCTTCTAAAGCCTCTTGGGAGCTTGACAGCACCATTGAATTATCCCCATAAAGTAGGATGGAGATATGCCCATCTGCCACCTTAGGAGAATGTACATTCAGGTTCCCTAAAAACAATTAATGATGTTTACCATTACTAAAAGTGGAGCATGTATGTAGCCTTCTTTAAACACCCTTATACATTGGAACATCATTTAATAAATATCCTTAATGACTACTTTTCGCCTTCAAAGAGGTGCTGCTATAAAGAGTCCAAATAAGAAATAATGAATGGGGATAAATCAAAGGAGCTTCTGATTTTCTCCATGGATTATCATTGGAAATAGAATCAAATGCTGGTTACAAATCTATGAAAACCACCTATGAGGAGATTATAGCATTTGGAGAGTATTTCACATAGTAGACGACTCTGTCAAACCAGCCTGCAGCTCAGCTATCAAATTTTCTTCCTTCAGCCAATCCCTTCATTTCCCTTGGAGATGCCTGGCAGGCAGGAACATCTCTTCTACTTTTTGAAGACGGTGATTATACTTGCTCTCCTTAATTCTTACTGCCAGATTTATCAGTACTTGTAAACACTGTTTACAAGTACTGATAAATCCAGAACAGGGACCTTCTTCTGCCCCATTTATAAACTTTGTAATTAAAGCAGGAGGAATTAGATATCTCTAAGAAGCTTCTCTGGGTCTCAGATGAGAGATCAAGTTTGTAATCATTGAAGCCTAACAGTAATTTGCTAGCCTCAGAGGCTAACACAACATTATTAAGATTTTTGTGACAATACTGGTGATGACAGACTAAAAGCTCTTTTATTCCTATTTCAGTTGACAAAATCTCCACTACCAGGAATATTCATGTAAATGGCAAGAATCACAGGAGTATGCTTACTTTTTGTCAGGTATTAGATTGGTAAGAAACCCAATGTAATGTGGAAGATCAGCCACCAGCAGAAACAAGCGAAGAATCCCTGAGTTGTTTGCTGTTACAACAAGTATAAGCAATGTATTATTCTTTAAATTCTGTAAGTCTGCAACTGCCCTGATTCTTTGGCCATGAGGCCTAGACCTGATGGGAGTTGAGTGTCACCTATTCCTGCTTTAAGTTGTTTTAAGATATTTGAGAAGCAACAAAGGAATTAAATCAAAGTATAGTGATGAAACTTAGAGTAGAAATCATTAAATACAGTGGAATATATTTATGGAGAACTGTACTGCGGAACGCAGATCAGCACATAAAGTGCCTGAGTTTAAAGAGCAAGCATTCTACAAATTTCCAATGTAATTTTAAATAGGACATATTCGTCTCAGTCACATTTATATAGCAATCAGTTCTTTAGGGGTTATTTCTTTCTGACTTTCTATTTAATACTTGAGTCTTTTTTCCTGAAGACATTTAATCCAGAATATTCATCCTAGCAATTGCAATTTTATACATAAGTATAAAAATATCTTAAACTAAGTCAGGCTACTAGTCCATCTAGCTCAGTATTGTTTATAGTGTAGTAGGGAACTGGTGGCCTGCTAGATGTCACTGAAGTACAATTTCTAGTTTTCCTCTCCATTATACTTTGGCAAAATGTGGCTACCCACCGTGGTCCACACAGGTTATAATTATCAGTTTCAGGCAGATAATTTTTCAGTCCCACTTGAGAAGGCTAGACTTAATCTGGGACCTTCTGCGCTTGAAGCTAGTAATCTTTACCTACTCTTCCTACCTACTAGATTTAGCTTCTTAGAAAGAGGATGGCCTACTGTTGCTTAAGTCTCCAGCATGATTAATATAATCTGTATTAGAAATAAACAACACTTAAAATACTTCCTTTGACAAACAAACCCAGGTCAAATTCCACCATGTTAAAATGAACCTGGGTCTTGTGTCCTTAATCCATTTTGCCCTAGGAAGCCAAACCAAGTTATGAGCACCACTGCTCTTCCTTCTCTATCTCTAGGTAATTGTGAGCCTGTTCTGAAGCTCTTGCCTGAGATAACTCTCTAGCCAATCAGTAAGCATCTCACAATGATTGCAATGTACCCTTTAGTATAGAATAAAAATGCCCATTATTCTCCAGTAAAATCTGCAAAAGAGATATTGTGAAACAAACTCAGGCATTGATCTTTCCTGACAGGAGCCTGTTCCCAGGATGCTGGAAATCTATTTTTGCTTTTGTTTCCAAAGCCCCTCTGTCAGTCTTCCTCAACACTATTCTTCCCTTCCCTCTTTTCTTTCCTGACCTATCTGATTTTTTTTATTTTCACTGATTGTGCCCTTTCACCCCAGGGCTGTTGGAGAATTTGCTGGGTTTCAAAACAATAAGTAAATAAACAAACATAGAGCAAAGGTACAGAAATGTGTGGAACCAAAGACTGGCATAGAAGTTGATCAAAGAACCCAGATCTTGGAGGGATGACAAAGAAGGGCATTTACTGCTGAAACTGAGAAGGCAGTGGCCATCAAGTGCCCCTTCTACTTTCCTCTAAGCAAACTCTCCCTTAAAGCTTGTGTGCTTGGGCTTTAATGGTTCGGGCCCAGAGAAGGCTAGAGAGGGCAGGGCAGATTCCAGGACAGCTCCCATACATCAGAAGGCTTCATTATCCAAATCCACATGCCTGCAAGTGGCTGTTCATAATATGGCCTGTCTGGTGTCATGCCATCATCTGCTCATCAATTTTTCATTGCTCTTCCCTGCATTAATTTCTGGGTTATTCTTTATAACCCCATTAGCTGGTGATTTGTCAGAAGATGTTTCCCCACATTGTGACTCTGGAAAGTTGATTATGGTAATAACCTCATAAATTTTCCAGCAGGAATTGCAAAAACTTCATCAGGAAAACAGAGGAAGATGCAGTATTTTTGGGGAAGACTTCCCATTCCAGAGGCAAACATTTTGTCCAAATACATAGCATTCCTTATTCTGTTAACTTGTAGTCCAATTGCATTACTGTTCCCTTAATTCCCTGTCATTATATTGGCTGGGGTGATTCTGACACCGGAAGCCAACTTGTCTGGCTGGCTTCAGGTTCAAGGAAGTTGAAAACCAGTTGGCTTTTTCACCTTTCTTGAGAGTATTCCCTGCAGTCTTCTGCTATTCTTTTGGTGTTACTTTTGCACTGCTAGAGCACGCAGTGGCACAAGTGGTTAGGATGCTGAGCTTGTCAACCAGAAGGTCAGCTGCTCAGGTTCAAGACCCAAGAACTACCACATAATGGGGTGAGCTCCTGTTGTCTTCCTAGCTCCTGCCAACCTAGCAATTCAGAAGCATGTAAAATATAAGTAAATAAATAGGTCCTCCCTAATAGATGGGAAGGTTACAGCATCTGTGTGCTTTGGTGTATAATCATGCCAGCCACATAACCACAAAAGCATCTTTGATCAAACGCTGGCTCCCTCAGCTGTGAATTAGAGATGAGTGCTGCCGCCTAGAGTTGGCCATGACTGGCAGGGAAAACCTTTACATTTACTTTGTACTACTGGTTTAATACCTTTTATGAATGTCTGATGATGTTGATGATGTCATTTCAATATTTGTTGGAATCATCTGCAATAACATGTTCAAAGTGCTGTATTTACATATTATTTGATTAATAAATTGTCACTGATCATATGTATTTGTATTTTAATTGCTACAGAATACAGTCCTTTAAAAAAGATAGCAAAACAATCTTGCATTGTTATGGTCCTATAACTCTTCCCCCTCCCCTTTCTTTTTCAGGTATAGTGCGTGCCTCCAGTGTGTTTCCCATCCTGAGCACAATCTTGCTGCTACTGGGAGGGCTCTGTATTGGAGCTGGGAGGATCTACAGCAACAGAAACAACATTATCCTTAGTGCTGGAATTCTTTTTGTAGCAGCAGGTAACTTCATTTTTATTTTATAGGCTTCATCTTTAATTTTTCAGTGCACTGAGGATGGGAAAGGTCATGTCCTCCAAATAATATCAGCAAAGAGATTTTATGATTACTGCTTGAGTTCAGACCTTCACTGAGCCAATTATGCTGGAACTGAAGCAGAACAAAAATATTTTCTTCAGTCCTTGCCCTCCACAGTCCCAAGGATCACGCATACAGTCACCAGATTTCAGGCTGGGAGGCAAAAATCAGTATTTGCAAACCTGGCTCTTTTCCTACATGGCTATAGAAAGGATGGTTGGAGTAACAGAACAAATTACAAAGCACAGATTGAACAGAATATTACCACCATGTTGAGTCCCCATTCTAAAAATGCTTTTAGTAGCCCTGCTTTCTTTTACTCTTCCCAAGGGCCAGGTAGATACATTTCCAGACCAGCCTTAGGTTGCAGCCACCCATCAGGCTCATGGAGCAAAGTGTGGATCAGAATCATCTTTGAAAATAAAGATTATGATGTAACTGACATTTTGCTTTACATAAAAATGTAAAAAGATTAAATCAAACAGCTTGGAAGCCACCAAAAGAGGTGTCCACTCACTTTCTGAACACCTTGTTGGAAACCCCTCCTCCAAATTTTCTAACGTCTTTTCATTCCCTTGGATTTCAAATAGCTTTTTGAATGGAATGGGTGGAGATCTTAGACTTCTAGAAAAGCAGGATCCAACTCCCTATTTCTATCATGGTCTTCCTCTAAAAACTCAATAATCATGGTCAGGTGCTCCTCTCTATTTGATATTTTTTTTCTCTTTATCAACACTTTCTAAAAGAGCAACTCTCTTTTTTTTCTCTTTATCAATATTTTCTAGAAAGGCAACCCTCCTTTTAGAAAAGTAAGCTAGCAAATGCTCAGTCCTGAAGTATATCCATGGTTCAATAGTAGGCAATCTATATCTTTTGTTTTCTACAAGCTCTTGCCATCATCAGGCTGACTACAGCTGATGGGAATTGAAGTCCACTTGGTACCAGGTTGCTGATCCCTGACTTAGTTTAGTTAGGATTAATCCTAATTAGTTTAATCCTGAGGTCACACACAGTAAATGCCTAATCTTTCTTCTTTTATCCATTCCAGCACTCTTAGGATGTGGTTGTAGATTCTGTCTAGTTTGCATTGGACATTTGGAATGCTCAATTTAAATGTTGCTGAATTAGATCAACATTAGCAGTACTATGGTCAAATTGAAATCAAACAATGATTAATAAGTCTTCCCAAGTGAAAACTGAGGGCTGCTTTGACTGTCCTCTGGGTAAAAAGGCAGGATATAAATCTAAAGTGACAGAGAAGGAAGATACATATGGCTACCTGGCTATTTGTAGAAGAAATCTTCACAGGAACAGATTTTTGGGAACTCCCAAGAAAAGCTAGCTGTTCAGGATTAGTTTGGTTTCCTGGGACAGTGATTTTAAAGGAATGCTGGTAGGTTTTCACTGAAAGAGTAACTCTAGAGGAACCCAGAGAATTTACATTTTTTTAAATGTAAATATAAAATATAAATTACATCTTTGTCTTCATTACATTCACAGACCAGCCTTGTTTTATCTTACTGTGCAACCAGGATTTGCAGGGGAAAGGAGGGAGAGAGGTTTAAAAATGTGAAAAATGAATGAATGAATAAATAAATGCAGAGTAGTTGGGTTTGCTATGAGCAGCTTGCATTATTCTTTGTGGACAAATTCAATTAGATCTGTCCTGACAGACCACAAGTGTAACTGCACATCATAGGGATGTAAGTTTGTCAATCACTTATCTGTTATATAGGAATCTTTTCAGATTGTAGATCTCAAAAATATAATTGTATGTGTGGAGAAATGAGAGCTACTATCTCACTAGTCCCTCTAGTTAACTAAATTGGCCAGCATGATATCATACAGCTCATGATTCAAGTAATCAATTCAGTCTTGTGGCAGGGGTTTATTTCCCACTGTCTAAAAACAGCAGTAATAGACCTCTATTGAAGAACTCTTTCTTCTCTTGGGAGATCTTTATAATTACAGGCCAGTCACAATATTCCATTTTAGGAAGGATGATTGAGAAGGCAGTGATTTCCCAATTCCAGAAGCATCTGAATGATATTGACTATGTGTGGAAGCTGAAGGTAGTAAGATTGGAGTCTGAGATTAGATAAAACCATTATCAAACCATTGTGCAGATGGCCTCAGTATCCAAAGCTGAGAAATGGGTGGCATATAGTCCATTACCAGGTAAGAACAACGGAAATAGGCCGGGGGTGGAGCAAGAACTGCGGAGATGCCCGGATGCAACATCACCAGCCAGCGGGGGCGGGTAGATCTGTGTAAACCACCAAGAGTCTCTGGAAATTGGCAGCATAGAAATGTGTAAAATAAATGAATAAATAGGCACATGGTTTAAACCCCCAGTAACACATAAATATGGTTGGATCCATATAACTATGATTGTGGTCATTGTAATAGCAGTTTTTTGTTATTGCTCAGTCAAACAGTCATGTCTGACTTCATGACCCCATGGACTGCATTATACCAGGCCCCCCTGTCTTGCACTGCCTCCTGGAGTCTTCCCAAGCCCACGCCCTCACACTGACTAGGCTGTCGATCCATCTCATCCTCTGCCGTCCCCTTCTCCTCTTCCCTTCAATCCTTCCCAGCATCACAGTCTTTTCTAATGA
>JANHZU010003084.1:10946-22272 GCA_032468055.1 Acrochordus granulatus | reverse complement strand
AAGGCACTAAAATAACCAAACACGAGGAGCAACAGGAGGGACTCCAAAAAATCTTTGTTTTATACTTCATTGTGTTTACCAAAAGGCGAGCAAAATTAAAAATCAACAGAAGGAAAAATGCAAAAAGGATTCTGTCTTTTCCAGCAGCCTCTGATCAAGAGATTTGTGAGCAATGTAAAGTTCCCACATTTCACCAGCTAAATGTCTCATGCTTTTAAGCTATTGATACATTGCTAAGCCTATAACTATCTTCTATATGATAATATTGTCAGTAGTATAAGCACTTTACATCATAATTTTAGTGTCAAGTAAATGGAGGTTCTGCATGAGTTTCATGTGTAAAAACAGTATTTAAGAGCTACCACTTACTGTACTATGAAAATACACAAGCAGAACAAATTCTGCAGATAAAATCATGAAGGAAATCTATATAGTTATTTATATAACTTAATAGTTCTTATTTAGCAACACACAATTGGAACTGGTGACTCAATTGTTAAGCAAAGCGATTGGTAAATGAAACTATGACAGTGTTTATGATCTGATTTCAGCTTTTCTTTGCTTTAAAGATCTGCAAAGGCTATAAATTCAAAGATGTTATGTCATACCATCCCCCCATCATGTGATGGTTATTTGGGTATGTGGCACCCTGTTTGCACTTATGACCAGTTGCCAAACACTCCACTATCACTTTTCTGCTGGCTTCTCCAGAAAATCAGTGAGGAAGCTAGCAGGAAAGATTGTAAGCTGCTGCCTCCTGCCAAAAAATTTCCCCTCCTCTGGAGAGGCAGAAATTCTCCATCAGGCTGCAGAAATAAAATTCAGATCTTTGCAATCCCTACCTCATTTCTCCAACTCAGCACACAAGTTCCCTTCTATTTTTACCATTGTTGTCCTTATAACCAAGTTTTGGGGGAATCTAGTGTACTCAAGGCAAACCATTATTAAAGGAACTCTGCATTTATTTCAGATTCAGTAAAAGTAGGAGGAAACTTCCCTGGGCAGGAGCTTTGTAACGACCTGCTTAGTTTTTCTGGTCGAGCATCAAAATCTAAGTGTTAACTTAGCCTATCCACTGAATGTTTCCAATAATCTCTCACTCAAAAGCAAAGGCATAAATATTAATGGATTTTTTTAATCAACATGAATGGAGAACAAAGTAGAGTATGAAGACAACCTCTATTATAATTGTTATTATAGTGTAAATCCCAAAGAGATGGGATTTAAATAGCTTCAGAGCAATAAGTCTTTTGTTTTAACAAGCAAAAGCCTGGAAATTAAATCTTACTCTACTCAGGCTCAAAGTTATTATTATTATGGATTGTTTTGGAAGCATAGACTTTTGTGTGTGTGCATATACTGTAGTATGTCCTCTCCACCAGTTGCCAGGGGCTTAAGAAACCACCTGGTGATCATAGGATGCTTAGTTCCTTCGTAGCAGTTATTAGCACATAAAAAATGCTGTTACCCATCATCCTAAAGCAGGTATCCCTGTATCAGGGTTTGTCCTTCTTTGAGATTTGCCACAACGTCCTTTCCCAACTAAGCAGATGGCTCATTGTTTAGCAGCCAGTTTTGTGCTTCTTTCATGCAAGTCTCCTCTTTGCATTGACTCTGCTGTGGAAGAGTCTGGTTCACTTTGATTCAACTGAGCAGCTTCCCCTAAAGTCAACTTTCTATTGGCCCTTCCTGACATTTCTTCTAGAAATGCTGTGAGTCTTGGTACCATGTATAGAATACAGTTTCTGAACTTAGCAGTCCCCAGGTATGTGTGACTAGAACTCACATCAATTCAACATGTGTTGGTTAGATGACTTGCAGTTCGAATGCCTGAAAGATGGCAGATTCAGAAAGGCAAACAGGCTGAAGTTTTTATCCTTCTCAACCTAATGGAGTGTTGAAAAGACATTATGTAAAGGGACTGGGACTGTGGTAGCAGAGCAACACTTTGTAAACAGAGCAAAATAGGACCAGATTTATGGAGTAGAGGAGAAGCTGCCAAAAGAAAGACTGAGTTTGAAAATTGGCTGAATTCAGCTGTGGGCTGAAAAGAAAAAACACCCCAGTGTGAAAATGGGCAGGAACTCCCCATGTTGAAAACTATAAGTAGTCCACAACTTAGAATCATCTGTTTAGCAGCACTGAAAAATGTGACTTACAACTAGTTCTCACACTTACAACCCTTCAGCATCCCCACAGTCATGTGATCAAAATTCAGATGCTTGGCAATTGGCATGTATTTATGATGGTTGCAGCATTCACATAGCTAGAAGCATTGATTACATTTCTTATTCCTCCCCTAGTCAGGTAGAGCAGTGGTCCAGTCCATAGATGGTGGAGCTGAGATTATGAAAAACATTGTACACTTCCCTAAGATTCAAGGGAATCTTGTTCAGTGCCTTGGTTGCCATTGTGTTCTGGAAGCTGAAAAGCTACCCAACAGAGCTGCCATCCAGAGTGCTGGGGAAACTCTTGAGATCCTTGAGATATTTGGAGCATGTTGTCTTAATCAGCTGTTCTTCCCTTTTGAGGCTGGTAGGTCTGGTTAATCTCACTGTCATGAGAAAGTGTTCTGTCCATGACAAAAGGCCCTAAAAACCAGATCACATTTTCTTTGCTTTGAATAAAAGATAGATCTAATATGTAGCTGATAATGTGGGTCAGGCTAACGATAAACTGCAAACTTTTTAGCTGTGATTTAGCTGTGGTACCCACAAATTCTGGAGCTACCTTCAGTCCCAGAGATGGAAGGTTAAAATTGCCTAGTAGCAATGTCTGGGTGAATAGACAACCGTTCCTTCAGTGGGATCAAGCAGTTTGAGAGGGATGCTTCCATATAACTGTGAGGATGGTATAATACTAACAATCCCAGTTTGTCACTTTGATGCAGCTTCACAAGCAATATCTCACATCTGGCCATCTGTGGAACAATGATCCTCACAATGTCCAGGCTTCCCTGGTACACAACTGCTATACCTTCTCCCTTGCCAGGAGATCATAATTGATATAAAACAGGAAACTTAGCTAGACAAGGGGGACAGTCCCCTATTTGTCTAGCCAGATCTTGGTTACGTTTGCTTCTGATCCATAGTTAAATCTTGGAGGAAGTTGGCATTGAAAGACATCAGCCTGAGTCTGGCACAGCAACAATCTAACTGTCGGCTCCTGAGCTGAGAACAGAAACCAAGTAGAGATCACAACCAAATGTCTGATCTCTTTTTCTGGTGAAATGATTCATACACAAACAACAATCCTGCCATATTTTATTCTGCTTTCACATGAATCTCCTCTCCTCCATCTCACTCTCCCAATTGCCCAACATCAAAAAACATTAGTAACCAGATTAGTAAAAAATCTAGTTAATCCATTATCTAATTTCCCATCATTCTATTAGGAGAGCAATCACTCTTCTCATCACCTTCCTACCAGTGAACCAGCTGGTTTATACCCATATGCAGCCATCCACCTGGTTTATACAAATACCCTGACCAGCTAGGTCAGATCTGTTCTAATTACCAGATGAATGTACATGGATTTTAATAGATGCTATTGTTTAGATACATTTCAACTGTAAGTATTTTAACTATTTTTGTATTCCTTCATCAGTCAAGTCACCCTGATCATTCTATGTAGTTTAAGATATACTGCATCTAAAAACAGTTTAAAATAATATGAGGCATTTCCCACAACTTCACCTGAGGCACTTCCCATGGCTACACCTTTTATCTATCTTAAGTAAGACAAGCCTTAGAACACATTGAACATACTTTAGTAACTATTGTAATCTGTGATTTATCTTACACTACTGATTTTCTTCTTGAATATTCAGTTTGTTGGAAAACTATTGCCTTGAATTACATAAAAAATATGAAGTTAAAGCACTTGATGCTCTCCAAGTATTTTGTACTTCAAATCTAGGCAAGCAATCATAGCTGTAAGAAATTTTGTGATTCTGAAGTTAAGGTTCCAGTCCAACAATATTTAGGAAATAAAATCATGCTCAGAATTGGGGGAAAATATTTCACCCAGCAGAGTAATTAAGACTAAGATGCAAGCTGATGTGGCAAGAAAATTATCATGATAATTGTCTTGTAGAGCTGTTCTCCTAACCAGATTTTCCTGCTATTTTCTTTCCAGGATTAAGTAACATAATAGGGATTATTGTCTACATATCCAGCAATGCGGGTGATCCTAGTGACAAACGGGATGAGGATAAAAAGAACCAGTACAGTTATGGCTGGTCTTTTTATTTTGGAGCCTTGTCTTTTATTGTGGCAGAAACAGTTGGTGTCCTAGCTGTGAACATTTATATTGATAAAAACAAAGAGCTGAGGTTTAAGACCAAGAAGCAGTTCCTTAAGACTTCTGCTTCCCCTTACGCAAGGATGCCAAGCTATAGATACAGGGGAAGAAGGTCCAGATCCAGTTCACGGTCAACAGAGCCTTCTCCATCCAGGGACATTTCTCCAGTTGGTATGAAAATGGCAGGTTCCCTTCCTATGAATGAAATCTCCATGTACACCCTCTCCAGGGAACCCTTGAAGATCACCACAGCGGCCAGTTACAATATGGAACAAGATGCTGGCTTTCTTCAAGTCCACAATTTCCTTCAGAAGGAATTCAAAGAGGGACTTCATATCAATATGGTCAACAGGAGAACAACACCTGTTTGAAGGGATTTTTTTTGTTTTTCTGAAACAAAACAGGAAGCAAACTCCAGATCTTTTATACTGTATGTGAAAAGCATGTATTTTGAAAATGCTCTTGCATACTTCAGGAATAAAATTCCACAATGAGGTTGCAGACAGAGACATTAATATAACACAATGATCCAGAGATATGGAACAATATCTTTCTAGCTGATTTTTATAAGCTCTGTCAAGATTTGATTAAGAAAATAGTGTTTAAGAAATACATAGAAAAATTAAAATCAGCTGTTCCAATCCCTGCACTTTTGTAGTATGTATTGTGTAACTTGTGTCCTGGAAAATATTTTAGTGAAAATAGATTTTTAAATTTTCAATGTTGACTTTTTTCTATAATCGGCCCTTTGGTACAAACTAAAATTCATCATAAATGCTGTCTAATGCTTATATTTCTTTAGAACAGAAAAAAAGACATGAATTAGTATTCCTCAGAAAGATTTTTTAAAATAAAAGACAAGGGGGATGAGGAGGAGGCATATGGATGGTTCCAGCTTTTGAAGATCAACAAGAGGTAACTACTCAAACCAGAATTCTGCTCCTGAGTCTTAGGCATACTTGGGAAGCAATCTGATTTCTGACTTTAAACACATTATAAAATTGATGAAGATGTAGGAGTAGACTCAATTGACCTATTTCAGGTTGACCTCTCTTCCTTGTTTACTGAACTACCCAATATTCTTTGGCTTTTGTTTGAATGTTTATTCTACACACTCTTAAGTAAATATAATTAATTGAAGAATATAAGTTTTTTAAAAACTGCCCATCATTTATTAATGTACATAAATGAATAGCCATCCCCCAAAGAGTTGAAAAAACTTGAATTTTGAAGTCAAAAGCAAGAATGGGGATGAGAAGGCATCAACCAATGCTATTTATCTGTAAAGCAAGTTTCCTAAGCGTGTCAGGTAAGTTTATTTTAGATTTGTTTTAGATTTCAAGCATTTGTAGAAAAAAAAACCAAGTCCAGAACTCATAAATACACTCAGCGTAACATAACACACTCAAACTTGTTGGAGATTGAGAAAGAGAGCTTTACCAATCATTTGCAGCCATTCCTTTCTAGTGACTTTGCATGAAACTTTGCCCATGTTCAGATTCTTTACCTTGAGCTGCTATGAAATACATCTGCTTGCTAAGCTGTAGTCCCTTCTTTTTACATGCATTTCAATATTGACCAGAAGCTGAGAACAAAATCAGGAAATAGCCATTTGACTGTGTCAATGGCAGGCATTGCAGATCTTTTTTTTCTATGAAGGGCCATTGATCTGAAACTTCAGCAAGAAGCTATTAATTTAGTTCCACATTCAAATACTTATTCATTGTATTATAGGTTCTTTCTTTCTTTTTAATAAAAAGCAGCTTTTGAAAAATAATGTCTAGAAAAAGACTGTTGGGGTATTTGTTGACTAAGGATGAATACTACCACTGTTGCTTAAGAGGGTGATCATGAAATCAGCACACTTGATGCTTTTAATTGGGAAAAACTCTTCTCTTTGTTGGAAAGGTGTACAAGAGGTTTTTGGAAATGCCTATTGCTGCCTTTATTCAAGGGGCAAAGGAACTTCCCAGAAGTACCAATAGAGGGAAGGAATGGAACTAAGGTAGATCTACCTCTCATCCTCTGATTGGAGATTTCACCTTTCCTAGGTTTTATAATTCAATTCAATTCAAATTTATCTATTCTCTTGCAAAGCCTTAAGTTCTCAAAATCACCACATAAAATCACCTTTTGCATTGCATTCAGCCTCTACTTCATAATACAAGCTGAGCTGAAATGAAGCAATTTTAGAAATATTTGTAGAGATAACTTTTAAAAAAATTAAAGCCACTTAGACAGCTCTTTTTAAAAGAGAGAAGGGACTAAAATTAATGTTGGAGGATGGTGCATTTTTAGACTGTAAAGCACCTTTTTCCAAATCAAACTGAGGTCCACTGATACCAACATTCAGTCTTTAACCTGTTCTGGCAAGATCAAGGTCTAGCAAACTGAATGCCTGTTCTTACTTCCACAGCACCTCATTTAGATTAATTAAACTAATTGTCATTGATGGATCCACCATGATCCTGACAAGTTCAGGGATGAGCAATGAATGTCATCCAAATATCAAACCATTTCCATCAGGTCTTTCCAGCACATGTAATGGTAAAGCAAAATGGGAGTGCAGTTCAGCAACATCTGGAAGGCCACACAAGGCCCTAACCTTTGTAGACCTTTTGAAAAATTATCTCAACAACTGGGTACAACTACATTATATGTAAAATTGATGCTAACTTCTGTTAACCCTTTTTATGTGGCAAAAAGTAGAGTCTGCACGAAGGTTACATTTATTTCAAGATTTAAAACTCTAGAGAAGTTATTTGTGTCCGTATACATGTTCATGTTCTTACAAATGATAAATTATTTCTTCTTTGAGAAGTTGTCTTAAAATAAAGTGTTGATGAGGGATAATATAAAGCTATGATAAGAGTAAATAAAGAAGCAATTTGTGTCTGTCATTAAGTGCTTATATCTCTTTTTATTGCTGTATTTTCAAGTGTGATTTTTCTGAATTATGTTTTCCTGTTGTGTTAATAAACTAACAGGTAGAGTTTAGTTCTCATTTGTATTTGCTCTAATTAGCGTATCCATACATATCCGCTGAAATTATCCTCCTTTGAACTGAAGATTGTGGGAAGAGCAGGATCTAAGAATTTTCTGCATTAAGATTAGATATTGGTTGCATTGTAAAACAGAAAAATGGACCATATTATTCCAGTGGCTATGTTTTTTGTTAATATTTGACTATATCCTGCGCCATTCCACACACACACACACACACATATATTGGTATCATGTTTTGTGCACTAATATTGCCTGACACTGCAATTTTGTGTTATATATGAGAAGTAAAAAAAACCCAAATGTTTATCTTATTGCTAATTTAAAAAGAGTTTAATCCCCAGAATTACTCAAAATGTCATACAAACTTAGGCAGTAAAAAAAGGAATGCTGCTCTACATCCTCTTTTGATATGTGGGCTATTTCATCTCTTCTCATACAAATGGAAGTGTGTCTATTCAGAACTACACCATGTTGAGTTCACTTGGATTTACTCTTAGATAACTGAGTGTAAAATGAGAGGTTTTGCCAATCTGTAAAGTTTTGCCTGTATTGTCAGCTAAAAGCAAGCCTTCAAAAACCTTATGGCAAATTTAATTAAAATGCAGTGTTCACTGATTATTTTGAAATGTTATAAGTTTGAGCTTAAGTGCTTGTTCTTAATCTCTGACTACAAAGCACAACTTCCGAGCTCTAAAACTTAGAAGAGGAGGAGGAAGGAAAAATCCCTACAGGATGGCAAAGAACACACATTAATATTTCCATATAGTATTTTTTTGAAAAATTCAAAGATGTTTAAGTTGTTAAGTGTGTAATATATCTGCCTGAGAAGAAACTGAACAGTCTTGATATCTCTTTGTGAGATATTTGCAACCGTTTATTCCAATTTAGTTCATAAAATCAAAATTATTTGATGATGAGGACAACCAATTGAGTCAACCATCTGTTTTAAAAAGAATGTTCATTGGGTTGACATATATCAGAGAGATAATAAGAATAAAAATATGGCTTAGATGGGGATAAAAAAGAAGACTATGAATTCCTTAGGAAATAAAGTAGGTCATTCTATCAGACTTCACAATGGGGTAGATGTTATTATTGAGGAAAATCTTTTCAAAATGTGCAATCATCATCATCCCAGAAGAATTATTGAATTCTTGCAAATTGAAGCAGTGAATTTTTAAAAGAGGTTATATTTAGAAACACTCAATTAAACTTATTATAGAATGAAAGAAACGATTACTTTCATTTTAAAAATGGGAAAAATGTTCATGAATAGTTATTTATATGATCCTGGGAGGATCCTTCAGATGTTATAAGAGAGGCTTATAAAATTTTCTCCTTTGTTTTAGCTTATGGATTTTTCAGGGTTTTTTACTTCTGGTATACAGGATATAATTTAGTCCAATTTTTAAATAAACCATTAAACCATGGCTATGTGGAATAATATTGATTGCTGTTTCCTGGGACAGATAGCCAATAAATTTTCTATTTATAGACCTACATTAGGTAAATCTGGGTTCACACTTTTGCTAACATGAAATAATATTTTTTTATTCTCCCCATACTTGATAAATCCATAATGTATGATATTGATTTTTTTAACACCGTATGAACCAGAACAACAGCAATAGAACAACGCCATATACCCTTATTCTGATATTTCCAGTATTCTGAGACTGACAGCCAACCCCTTTTAAAAATTCTCTAAGTGCCCCATAAATGTAAAAGGAGGAGGCAATATTTAAATAATGCCATCTGAAGGTCATAAGAAACACATGTAATATGTCCTAAGACTCTTAACCATTGCTTTCTCAATATGGGACTTCCAACTCCTTACTTCAGAGTTTTTGCAAATAACCAATGTCCACTTCAGAAATATTCTTTGTTTATTTTATAAAGATTACTTCAAACTTAGAACAATCCAAAATATATTCCAAAATTGATAATACTTTGGCAGCTTTACATTCTCTTAATGCCTATGGATCAAATGTGATATCAAGAGATGTTATAAAACTAAAAAATCCTGACATTTCACATGTAGAGCCAATCCAAATTCCTCAGAAAATAAATAGTTTAAAAACCTGATTGGCGAGAAACTCACCTAAATACTTCTACTTGCCTGTGATTTCATAAATAAATTCAAAAATGGCATGTAAGCTTGACCTATGAATATGGGTCAAAATTATATTTCCCAACACCTTCCAAATTTGCCTTGCATTCTTTAATGTTAGAAATACAATAAAGCATGCTTACTGGGGAATTCTTGGAGTTGAAGTCCACACATCTTCAAGTGGTGGAAATTGAAGAATATTGCAATAGAGGTATGGTTAAAAATGGAAGTCTCTATTGATATTGGAGTGGGGTCGCTGCTATGAGGTTGAGGTGGTCACATCTTTCTAACTGCAGCGTACTGGTGTTTTTTAATGGATCCTTTTATTCTATAGAGAAATTAAAGTTAAAATATGAGACCTGTCATCATAGGACAGCTGAGATTTAGCTAAAGAGAACCCTAGGGATTATCTTTCCCTTAGAAAATGTATTAGTATCTGTCAGCTTAAAGTAAATTCAAGGTATTAACATAAGAGTGCCTTTAAATAAACACATCAATCTTTGAAGCAATATTTTCTTATTTCTAACAGTGGTTTTCCCATTCACGCAATGGGGTTTGAAACATTTAACGATGTAGATTTTAAGTTTTTTTTTAAATGATACATTTATATCCACACATGGAAAGAAGTTTCTTTCAGATAACTATTCTATGTTATTTTAAAATAATTGAGGCAACAAGTAAAGCCCTAGTTTTGGCAGATTTTTAAATAAACATTAGGACTTATAAGTAACATGAGATTTTCTCCAAAAAACTGAATAACCTGTTAAATTATGAAACTCTTACACAATATCAACAAATTTGGTGTAGAAAAATATGTGATTATCAATAAGATATTAGCATATAACAGTTTGTATTCCATTCTATAAAGGTATAACATTCCACGGTTATACCTTTATTTAAACACACCAGTGCTTTTAATATCAAGGTAAGAATAAAAGAAGATAAAGGACAATCTTGATGAGTTTCAAGAAACATCTTGGTAGATGAAGAGATTATTCCATTTGCAGTAATCATAGCAAAAGCAGAAAAGTCCCACATATTAATTAAATTAATAAAACATGAATAAAACCATAAATTTGTTTTCAAAAATTTCCACTGCATCATATTAAAGACCTTTTCTACATCCAAGAATACTATTCTCTGATTTCAATTTTACAGAATATATATCCAGAATGTCCAGTAGTAATATAATATCAGATGTTGGGTGATCTTTTATAAAATTAAATTGTGCAGGATGGATAATTGCAAATAATAATTATTATACATGCCAAGCCCCTCTCAGTATTTCTACATCAGCATTTAAATCAGCATTTAAAAAGAAAATGAGATGATACCTTGTATAGTCATTATCTTCACCACGAAAAAAGGTCACTACAACTTGCAGATTCATTACTTTGCTATCTGTCCACTTGGTTCCCAAAGGCTCTGATGCCTTTATTTATTTTCAAAACATTTGCCAGTAAAAGAAGAACAAGATGGGGGGACTAAATTGGAGGTGGGCCATGAAACAGTCTGATGACACATGGCTACCCAGCCCCCAGGCCAACCCACAGGCACTACAAAAGGAAGTCTCAGCAACTCCAAGGATGAAGATGTAAAGTTGTGTATCATCAGCATATTGATGATACCTCATTCCCATGGTATTGGATGATCTCACCCAGTGGCTTCATGTAGATGTTAAAGAAGAGTGGGGAAAGTCCCAAGCCCTAAAGCATACCACAAAGTTGCAGCCGTGGATTGGACCTCTCACTTTCTATCAACACTGTTGTGACTAGTCATGGAGAAAGGAGCTGAACCAGTGCAGAACTGTGCCACCTAGCCCCAGGTTTCATAGCCAGCCCAGAAGGATACCATGGTCAGTGGTATCAAAGGCCACTGAGAGGACAAGTAGAGCAAGGATGGATGCAC
>JANHZU010003084.1:0-10704 GCA_032468055.1 Acrochordus granulatus | reverse complement strand
ATTGACCTGGATTAATATGATTTTTGTATTCTAATATAATTTTTATAATTCTAATATAATTTTTATATTAGATTTACAAAAGAGACTTGATTAAAGTTTTGAACAGTGTTGCAACAAAAAAAATGAAATCTAGTTCATGGACATTATTTGAAGGGGTTAAAATCAACATTGTTAAAAGTAAAGGAAGGAATATAAAGTTAGCTTATTTGATCAAGATTAAAATGCGTTTTTGTCTCTGGTAACTCTTAATGAACTTTTGTTGATCAGGAATGAATAATAAGGTATTAAGGATTTGTTTATAGATGAGAGATGATATACAGTATGGGAAGAAGAGATCATTTGTTTGTTTTTAAAGATGATAAGTTATTAAAATTGTTTATACTTGTGATGGAGGAGAAAATTATGTCTTTATACTGTATACTTCTTTTCCTTTCTTTAGTACAGTATATTCTTCTTTTTCTTTCTTTTCATCTTTTCTATATTTTATTTTCTGTACTTCCTATTTTTTCTTTTTTTTTCCTTGTCTTTAGTTTAAATTAATTTCTGTTTTTTTAGTTGTAATGTTTAATAAATTTAAAAAAGGATGTTAATGAGATACTGGTACATCTTATGGGACTATAATATCCTTGTAATAATATGGTAACATAGTCCATCATCCAGCACAAATATTTAGGTTGAATGCTAAAAGTTCACAACTGTTTGTAGTATTACGAATTGGGATAGCTTTGGTTTTAATTCTGTACATTTAAGGCACAATTAGAATGACTGTGTGGAATTTGGACAGATGAAAAATGCTATGTAAAATGACTGGCACACTGTCTATAAAACATTTAAAGGTTAAAACATTAAAACTGACAACTAAGTGGATACAATCTCTCTTCCCTTCAGCTTGCAAGCTCTTCTCCAAGTTTCTGTGTTTTAAATGTGCTTTAGTTTTCTCCATATAATCACAATGTGTTTACTGTGCTTATTATTAAAATAAAAATATTTTAAAATGTTTGTTTGGAAGATATATGTTTATCTAAACAACAACACTGAAAACATGGCATTTTGAAAATCTAAATAATCCAATATACAGCAGATGTTGGACCACGGCAGTGCTAATTGTTTTCCCTCTTTCAGGTTTTTACAGGATCCTGTAAGAAATTGATTTTCACCCTATAATAACCTTCACCATTATCTGATCTGTTCCAGCCAGCAGGGCTATCCAGAACAAATCTAATTTCAGCATATCATATCAAGAATATTAAGATGAAGTTCATTTTCTGCTTTTATTCCTTATAGATACAACTTCACTGTCTCCCTCTCCCAGAAGAGGTGCATTTCTTTTACATATAAAACACCAACTGCCTGTTTTCATGAACAGTTTTCCATATTCAGTCACAGAAGAGGATACCAAGAGTACTTCTCAAGGCAGATATGTTATGCCTTTGCTTATCTTGTTCATGGAATCCGATTGGAATTTTCCCTGATGTCCACTTCTATTAGGAACCACCTGTCTTTCCATTCTTTCTTCCATTATTCTTTAATATTACAAATCTGTTAAAGTGTTGCACAACATCAAACTTCACTCATTAAGTCATGGGTTTTTTTTAATCCTAGGTCCTTCTTATCAGCCTCTCCTCACCAGCTGTCTATTGAGGACCTTCAGATCAGAGATTGCTTGTATCTGACATTTGCCAGTTTAGATTCTTAATCATCAGCCTCCCTTCTGAACTACAGTTTTGAGGGCCAGGGCTATTCTTCTTGTCAACTGAGACTAGTAGGAGATAGAGTACTGCTGTTATTTTTTTTCTCAATTTTTGTTTTAAGAAACATCTGTTGCAGCACAACAGGCAGAAATTAATTTCTCCTCCCTCCTGTGCCACACAAAACTTGCATATGGACCTGCAAAACAAATTATTGTAATTCTTTATTGCATTTCTAGACATAACGGCAATCACAGTTTCTGGATAATCATCCCACATTTGTAGATATTTAGAACAAATCAGTGCAAGACAATGAAAATTGTAGGCAATGAAACCTCAAATAGTAACAATTTGAGTCTGTGGGAAATGGAGACTTATGTTTCAGAGTCTATGGCATCTTTTTCCTCCTCCAAACTCTATGGACTCATCCACATAGCTGCTCTGGGTTTAGACCAGAAGAAATCATGGAGCTATAAACCCTACTTTCTCCACAACATTCCCTTAAGCACTTCTGGAATGGTGTGTTGCTGCCTCTTCAACTACTATTTGTAAAACTGTGAGGACAAGGATTTCTTTGGCTGAAATCTGAACATCATCAATTGCCATACAGGATGTGTATTGTGGTATATGTAAGATCTAAGTGCTCCATCCAATTAAATTTGTCACTGCTTTTTCCTGAAAGAACCTCTGTCAGGCATGAAAGACCAGACCAGGCATCAAGATTCAAGCTAAGTGAATTTTTTGTTCCAGCCTATTTACGAGAATCTACTCAATGAATGGTCAAGCACTTGTGGGTGTACAATAAAGTTCAATGGCAGTCAGGGAGAGCCAGGCCTTGTGTGTTTGTGAGTATTAGATTCCAGACTAATATCTCATTTGACCCTTCCCCCGGCTCTGCCATCTCTTCTCTGACAACCGTTGACATATTGATTTAACAACTATGAGATGGGAGCAGAGAGTTTTCCTCTTAACCACAATGTAGTGATTGACTGGGTTTGTGTAGCTCAAATTCAGCTGCTGCAGAAATGTTCTAGAAATGTTCAGCTAACTTTCATGGCTAAGGCGGGACAAGCACTTATAACCTCCTGGTTGCTAGTCTGTTACCTTAACCACCAGACCAAACTGGCTCTCCAATTCATTCTCTCTATGTGGTTAAACCAGCTCAACATACTTCTTTCACTTTATTGTCATTCTTGATTCATTCTGCACTCTTACAGTTTCATCCACATTCCAGTCTTAAGACAAATATAAGTCCATCCTTCCTATTTATTCAGTTTTTATGTTTTTTTTCTGAGTTACTCCTTTCCTATGTCCATATAACAATATGAGCAGATGTATACAGGCTTTTCCCCTTCTTTCAACAGACCCTTCTTTTAATTCCTTCAACAGACTATATTTTAAAATGTATCCATCATCTTTTCTTCTTTAGAAAATTTTCTACCAAGGTACATATATTCATAAATTTGCATTAGATTTTTGAGTGTATGTACAATTTGAAAGCTTCACTTTCAATTCATTCCATTTTCCCTATCAAACACAACTACCTTGATTTTTGGTAAATTGAGTTTCAACTCCATACTGCTCATTACTGTATATCATGTGGTACACTCAACATTCACTACAAATTAATTGGGTTCACAGTCAACAACACAATATTGTCTTATTCACACTGCCAACCAGAATCTAGAATGTCATCACCACAAGTATTTCTTGTACATCTTCCAGAAATCATTAAACAGTAAAGGAGACATTACATTCCCAGCTCAATGCTGAACCTGTTATTAAGCATTCCAATTATTTTCATATATTCTTTTTTTCATCCTAAACCACTGTTATCACATTCAGCAAACATCCATATTCATGCAAACCATGGCATTAGTCTAGCCTACTTTCCATATTTTGAAAAAGTCTATTATTTCATTATTCCATCAGTGAAATTGTACAGAAAGACTTAGATTTTTATCACTTGCCCCACTCTTTCACTGGTGAAATTGTAAAAAACAAAACAAAAACCTTCAACTCAGGCCAAATGCCCTCAGAGGGCAGCAGCAAGGACTTGGAGTGGAGAGTTGTTCATGCTGCTGCACAGAATAGCCAGTTTGAGCAGTTGCTTACCATGAAATGAGGCAAGGAGGTGAACCAAGAACACCACTTCTGCCGAGAAGTTAGAAAATGCAACTTTCAATGCTTAATATAATAAGAGCCTTCTCCGTAGTGGCTCTCTCCTGTTGGAACATCATTCCTTTGGAAATAAGATTGGCCTCTCCTTGCTTCTTTCCCAGAAGGCTCTGGAAACATAGTTCTGTCAGTGGGCCTGGGGACCTCAGGTTGATTCAGAGCTGATCAAGTGGCTTATATGATTGTCACCACCATGGGGAGGGGTGCTGAAAATGCAACTCCCAGAACTCTCAGGGAGTGTGCAAAACTTCCAACCCATGGAGAAGATTTGGAATAACGAGTGCCCATTGGCACTTTTAGTGATGCTCATAGGCTGATTTATAACAGCAATCATTGGCTCAGTGTTCCCTTTCTTATGTGCAGCATCCTGCTCTGATTTACTCTTCCTCTTTGAAAAATATTGATTCTGCAATAATCTTAAGTAATCCCATGGTTGCACTAAAATATTAAAATATGAACAGGCATAGAACTGACCATTCCCAGCTTCTTGCTGGCTGAGAGGAAGAGAAGTTATAGTCTAAAACTTTTGGAGCACTCCTGATGCTATGCTGGGTCAGAATATTCCTAACTTAGGCTAGTCCTACTGTCAAAGAAAACAGCCCACCCAGAGAGTATTAGGACTGTAAGATATTGTCCAGCATAAATTCCAAGATTCAATTTTGGCACATTTCACTTCCAACTTTTCCCATGGAGCTGAATCTGTCTCTGAATGAGATGTTCAGTTATTCTTGATGAAATACAGGCATAGCTTTACAAATAATCACCAAGACATTAAATTGGACATGAATGCTTAAGAGGCTGAGATAAGCTATTAGAGTGGTGGGAGAGAAAAGCAGGGATCAACTTACTGCTGATCTCACAGCAAGGTTTGCTTGCTTGCTCACTTGCTTATTTATTGATTGAATTTTAAAGCCAAAAAGATTCTGGGTGGCTTACAATCTTTCAAAATGCACATTTTTTAAAAAATGATATCCCAGATAAAACATAAATAATATTATTTTTAAAAAATGCCTCATTCTTGAATATTCTTGAGTTTAATGTGCACAGTTAATAAAGAGTAGAGATGAAAGACTCTTGGCACTTGGCATTACTTGTATACCTTAGGGCACCAAATGTAAAACTCACATTCTCTCTCGTTGTTTCCTTGTTGGGATAAGATGGATGTTTCTATTCATTCATATAAATTAGAGAATTTTTTCAAAATAATTTTCAAAAACAAAGTCTAGATTAATGGGAATAGGAACCACCTTTCTAAAGAGGTCATGTTATTTTCTTTTTAGCAAGGCTGATTCTTCTGTACAGATTATTTTTATAAAGGAATTTCACCACATCCTAGATGGATGTGGCTTATAATATCTCCTCCTGATCAGCATATCTCTTGACTCATTGGTCAACATTTGGTTATATTTGTTCTGCTAAACTTTCCCCTTATCCCATGAATTCTTTGCATTCTGGCACTCCCTATAAAGTCTTCAGTGTATCGTCTTTCTCCATCAAATTAATAATATTCTTCTTATTCAGTTTCCAATGTTTAGTGAGGAAAATTCAATTTTTAAAAAAAAAATATTATGACAATGTTTCTTCTGAAATGTACTGGCAAAATCAGCAATGACTGGCGATTCTTAATAGTTTTTGAGATGAACAGAAGTTTCTTATATTGTCTTCTGGAGCTATCTGTATACAGAAACATGGGATCAGTCCTACACCTCCGATTTTACTGTTTGTAATGTTAAAAATTTGTCCAATAAGACATTCTGAAGAAATCATGGAAGACTGATCAAAAATCCTATGGGATAATTGGATTAGCATCCCTCCCATTAATCCATTAAGGCCCAAATTGTGGATCCGTGTGATCAATCTCTTCTAAAACTCTTTGAGGCACACTAGCCACTCATCATTTTAGCTCAGGGCTACTAAGCTATAGATGACACAGGATCCCATCCCATTCCCCTTCTGCTATACACTTGTTTGAAGTCTCAAAGTCATCAGAAGTCCGGAGTTGGTTTTTGTCCTTAATATACAGATGATGCTTAGCTCCATTTCTTCACGTCATCAGGTATACTACTTGCCAGGATTTGGACCAAGGAATAGAAGCAGAATCCTCTGGAGCCCGATATGTGGAAGTTCTGATGGCTATATTGACTATTGCTGGGCAGAGAGAAGTTATGAAACTAAGAAGCAAGTAGAGAAACCCCAGGACTAACAGACAGAACCAGGAAAACCTAGGTGGGTGCTTAGATTTTTACTTATGATGAAATGTCTCTAAAAACACACTTCCAGTGCTATTATGGAACATAATAACATAACACACTATAACTATGCCACCCCCTCACATATTAAGGGATAGGCAAGATGTCACATGTATGTATCATGTTTTGACCAATTGTTTTTCTTCATTGGAATATTATAATAAAAGGCCAATGTGAGCATGCTTCCTATGTGTAAACACTAGGATGCATATTTCTGTATTGCTGCAATGATAAACAAGTTGGGTTGGATTTTCCTCATCTTGCATGTTATTTGGAACTTCTCATGCCAGATCCTTATACCAACCTTACACCAGTTTTCCAGCCAACAATTCCCAGATCCAAATATTCGGCATACAATTTGTTCTGAATAAAGCTATAGCTCACCTCCGTTGAAGGAGCCAGTATGTAACATGGAGATGCTCTGATTCATCTTTATTACCAGAGCAAAGTAAGCTTGGTGGCCCTAAATAATTTTGGCTGGCTTTGGATAGTTACCAACTATGAATCTTCCTGGACAGTGATAGTACTTTGAGTTTTGGGAAGAGCTCATCTGGATTATCCCAGTGGAATTCATACGGTGCTCCACTTGAGAGTGGTGTGAAAATCTAGTGCACAATGTGAAACTGGGTTCTGTCAGAAACAATGCACAGAACTTACCTTGTCGTCTGAGATTGCGTGGCAATATTTGAACAAATAAATAACCTGGAACTGAAATAAGCAGTATTTTTTATACTTTTAACATTCGAGATAACAGACTGTTTTGGAACTCTCAGAGTAAGTTAGGAAGAAAGAAAATTCTTGATGACAAATGGCAGCGAGGACTGGCAAGAACGCCTAGAGCATCCTGATTTTCTGAATTTGTGAAATGCAGTAAGCACACCACATTTAAACATGCTAGCGGAAAAAACATTTAGTCTGGCTAAAATGATTGATTCTACAGTTTCTTATCCGAAGGGCTGGCATACATTTGAAATGAGGTGTTGAACCCTAAAGATGCTGAGCCCGCAAGCCATCCACAGCCTGTCAGTCTTTCACCATCCAGCTGGTCCTCCTTTTTCAAAGCTTAATTGGAACAAACCCTAATTTTGTAGAGATTAAAACCATTCACACGAAGTGGCTAAGTCTGGCCAATGGCTTGCCTACCGCTCCAGGCAAGAATGTTCAGTATTTGAAGTCCACCAGTTAAGCGTAAAAAGACTAGTTTTGTTCAACAATTAAGATTTTCACTCTTCCTGTAAAAGGGAAATTAAAGAAGAAAGGGAAGAACTAAAAGAAAAGCCGTACATCTGTCTGAGTGGGATCCTAATTTGCTCTTGCAAGATCAGGAGGGTTTCTTGCTGGATCCCGGGACCTTCAAGTCTTTCCCAGAAGGGAGGGAGACTTTCCTTTCATGGCAAGCACTAGAATCCAGGGAAGATTTCTAGCTGGAGGAAGAGGAAATCTTTCATCAGTCCCCCTCTTTCCTCTGCATTATTTCTCACTCATCCTGGGCCAGAGGATCTACTCATCCTGTGTTTTTCATCAGAGTGTGTTTTTTAAGGAGAAATAAATGCTGTAAATCATTTGGAGTATGGAGAAGGGGGAAGTTAATTTCCAGCTACTGTTTCAGAGCAGCACTTCTTTTTCTTTAATATTCATAAATGACAAGAAATAAAAACACAGTAGAAGCTTTAGTATCAAGTAGTTAGTATTCATAAATACCTTTTTTCTAAACCTTTTCATATTCAAAAATAATTTAATGCACTTTGCAACTTTCAATCAATGGCATATTTAGCATAATTTGTACACTTTAAGCAATCTTAGGTTAGAAATCACTTTAGAAATCACATTTTATGTTGATGTATTCTTTTCTCATCTTTTAAGGTTTTATTTATCTTAATCATCCCAGTGTTAACAGTTCCCAGTATCTATTGCAGTGTTTTTCAGCCTTAGCAGCTTTCAGATGTGTGGACTTCTATTTTCAAAATTTCCCTAGCGGACATGCAAATTAAATAAATGGATTTTTCCAGTATCTCCACTGATTCTTTTGGTTTCCCCCCTCCAGTAGCCTCTTCTGCCAATTGTGTCTTAAATCTTAAAACTCCAGGGGTATCGTCTGGTATTCTCAACTCCAGTTCCTGGAGAGAAGCCCTGTGCTCCCACTAAAATAAATATTTGATGACATATTTGAAAGTGCCTGCCTTCTTCATAAATATCTCCCCCACCCTCTTAGTGGGTACGTATGGAGGCCAGATAACTATCTGCAGCTCCTTGGTAATTCAGAAATATACAGAGATCATGTTGCGCCATATCCCTCTGCAGGATTTTTCTTTATGGAAAGTGTTTGGCAAGCTTGCCCCCTTCCCAAGTGCTGGAGGAGGGGTCTATGTGCTGCTCAATCAGCTTTGTACACTTGGTTCCCTTTTTTGTGGGGGGGAGGATGGAGACCCTGCCACAATGGCACTGCTAAAGAAAGATTCAACTCTCAGGCAGCTTTTGAGTGTGGCATCAAGTGGGGGACATTTTATTCTTCATTTCAGGCAGCAAAATAGTTTAGTCTGTCATTGGTATATTTATTTAATGCAGGGGTGTCCATTCTTGGCAACTTTAAGATGTGGACTTAAATATATATGTTATATTCTACAGCTAACTGAGGAATTCTGGGAGTTGAAGTCCACACATCTTAAAGTTACCAAGGTTGGACACCCCTGATTTAATGATTTGCTTTAACTTTCAAACAGTTTTTGATGACAAAAACCAATGCAGATTGATTCTTGTGAGCATTATAGTACCCAGCACCATCAAGTTCTATTTCCTCCCTTTTCTGATGTTTTGCCCTTCAGTAGTCGCTGCATGTGCTAACTATATGCCGCATGGACTTTGCAAAATCAACATCCATGTTTTCCATTGAATCTATGCAGGAGGAACAGGATATGTGAGACTCAGCTGTGAGTCAAAAGCAATTTTGGTCTTTGCAGCAGCAGCAACTGTCTGAGTGCCACATTCTCCTTTGCTTCATAAGAATAAACAAGCTAAACTGCTACTGGCAAGGCCACCTGGCGACATCTCATCTCTTACGCCAGGATTACTACAATTGTACGTTATGTGTTCTATCCCCTCCCAGGAAAAACTCTCATTACTAGCCATACTTGGGAAAAAGTAGAATATAATTTTGTTTTTGAGAGTTGGTTTATACTTGGAGGCTTTTTCTGAGTCTTGATAAAACATGTTACACTCTTTTGTAAGGGAAATTTCTGTCTTAGATTTCTCCAAGAGTTCAGTTATAAGAGAGACCAGGGCACCCATTCACTCTTTGTTATGGTACTGGAGCCAGTAAAAGCGATGAGAATTTAATTCCTTTGTATACATTACACACGTTAAAATCTGCATGTATTTGGGCTAAATATACTTCTGATTGGTGCATGTGATTAGTGAGATTCGATATGGCGTGAAATCTATGAGACAATGAAGTGGAACTAAAAACAGTGGTGTATTGAGAGAAACCCGAGGCAGTATTTCATGAATTTACAGGATTTACCTTCTAAGAAGTTATTTTTATGGGTTGGTCTTATACTGGCCTTTGCTCTGCAGAGCCTTTACTCACCTCCTAGTATCTCCTCCAAGCTTTACCAACCTGGCTTGGTCTTGGGAGTTTTATAGCTGAACAGAAATGACGGAAATATTTCCTTTACAAATCCCTGGACTGGTAATTCAGCAAAGGAGATGTTTTGCTTCTTCTAACCAATACCATAAGTTCTCCTGCAGTTTCTGTCATAACCTATCGACTTGGGGTGAACATCATTGTACCAAAGGCAAGAACAATCCATGTTATAGCCACTGGGGTCTTTGTTTAGGTGGCCTTCCATGAATACATCTGCAATTCTTGCCGTGGGAAATTAAAGTTTCAATAGATGGGATAACCTGTTCCCTTTTGAAGTATAAATGCAGAACCAATATCAACCGTGATTGTTCATTGGAAGGACAGATACCAAAGCTCAAGTACTTTGGCCACCTAATGCGAAGAGAGGACTCATTGGAAAAGACCGCGATGCTGTGAAAGACTGAAGACAAAAGGAGAAGGGGACAGCAGAAGGTTAGGTAGCATAGTCAGTGTGATGGGTGTGGGTTTGGGCAGACTCCGGGAGGCAGTACAGGACAGGGGGGCCTGGTGTGCTGCAGTCTTTGGGAACACGAAGAGTCAGATATGCCTTAGAGACGGAACAATAAAGATATGCCAAGAATATTAAGCAACTAGATAGTCGTGTGGGTGTGTGTTTTAACTACAGTTAGAAATGTTCATGAAAGCTGTGGCTAAGGGAGACAGGGAGAAAGAGGCCTGAAGAGGATAAGACTTCATTAAAGATTTAGTTATGGCATTATTAGAATTAACCTGTTGTTAATTTTTTTCTAGATATCAGTCAATTTGGTAAACTAGATTTTCATTGTTTCACTTTTACAGTCTTTGAGGCTTGCAAGTCAGTTGTGCTGATGCTAATGTGTTTTTACAGTTTCAGGCCTAGTATCCATTTTGGCGATATGCAGACGATACCACTCTAATGGCAGAAAGTGAAGAGGAGCTAAAGAGCCTCTTGATGAGGGTGAAAGAGGAG
>JANHZU010003083.1:144675-155857 GCA_032468055.1 Acrochordus granulatus | reverse complement strand
TCTCGAGTTTTCCAAGATGAACACTTGGCTCTGCTTCTCCATTCACTCAAGCAACAGAGGTTTATTCACCACAATGTAGCCATCTCTGTGGAGTGCTTCATGGCGAATGCAGGAAAAGCAGCCTTTGATTCCTGTTCCCCTTAGCACAGAAACTAAGAGAAAGTTGTTGTTGCACCAATCTCCCTTTTACTTATGAACGAAGAAAAAGACTGCTGCACTCCCTTTCAATGCCATGTTCTTATGGATGATACACCTTTGTTAGGTGGAAACTGTTGCTATGTCTTTGACCTTTCCCTACCCTCTATCACAGGTAAAGGTCATATTGAATGAAGACTTCTTTGCACCTTATGAAGTTGAATCAAGGAAACAGGTAGCGCTGATTGCCTCGTAATGAACAGTCAATACATCATCCTCCAGTTCCTGCTCAGGTCAGATTTGAACTTTGAAGCTTAATTCCTGTTCTCTCCGGGAAAAGGAATGTAAAAAGCATCTCGTTGTACCAATCTCCCTTTTACTTACAAACGAAGAAAAAGGACATAATATAAAAATATTAAAGGACATAATAGCTAAAATATTCTTTTGAGCATTTGGAGGAAGTATTAAGAGAAATATTATGCTTTCTTTTTGCTTGGAAATTACTCCTATATGTTCAATTCACCACTCCTCAATACTATATCCATCAATATTTTTGATGATTTTTTGTTTGACTTGCTTGCAAAGACTATGATTTTATTAATCTCTAATCAGCATTACAAAAAGTACCCATGGCCTTAATCTTCCTTCAGTTTATTAGGTCCATTATAAAATAATATAATCTGCATAAAACAGGATTGTTATGTGCTTATCCATTAGCTTAGAAGGATAATGTTCCACTCTATCTAATTATCCTGCTACAGAATTAATATCAAATTACATTGTACTTGGGCAAGAATTCATCTCACTCCCAAGCTAATATGGATAGAGCAATCTGAAGTGAAAGTGAACAACAGTGTCCTGAGGAGAAAGTTTACCATACTTTTTTCCTGGAAATAAAATCAGATGTCAGCTTGAAATCTGTAAATATTTTGAATGAGGTAATGATACAGCATTAACTCTGCTTGATTATGAAGTAACTAGCTTTGAACTTGTCATCTGCTAGAGGATTCTCCAACCCAACAGCCTGTTGGAGACTGTATTGACAATCCTGATATCATTCAGAAATGAAATCATCCTGTGTTATATTTCAAGCTTTATTTGATTGATCAATGCAATGTTTCCCAAGCTTGGCAACCTGAAGATGTTTGGACTTCAACTCCCAGAATTCTAAGAAAAGACTCCAGGAATTAAAATTCACACATTTCCAAGCTGCCAAGGTTGAGAAATACTGGATTAATGTATTTCTGAAACCAAGATTGGGGGTGGAGGTATTAAGATGACAAATTTCCATATCTGATCAGAAAGGATAGATATTCTCCTGTATAATTGCTACAAACATGTGCCTTCCAATAAACTTTGAAATCTGGCATCTAATTTGAAAGTGTGCTGAATTTGTCTTCACTGCAGCTAGTTCCCAGAAAGTGGCTAAGTCATTTGATTTTGTAGTTGTTATTA
Organism: Acrochordus granulatus; assembly: GCA_032468055.1. Taxonomy (NCBI): domain Eukaryota; kingdom Metazoa; phylum Chordata; class Lepidosauria; order Squamata; family Acrochordidae; genus Acrochordus; species Acrochordus granulatus. Next base: position 154,267 of record JANHZU010003083.1, on the reverse strand, counting down.
AATGCTTCCAAACATTTTACAACACTCTTCTTTTGTCTACTGAGACTTTTGCTGCAGTACTTTCAAATGAGAAGTGTGCATAGGATTTTCACTGTTCCCTCAGTATCTAGTAATCACATTTCCTCATGCATATACTTTCATAGTGAAATCAGTGTTTTGATGTGTGAAAACCATGTGCTGCCATTATCACTGAAAAGGCATAATGTCTGATAGGAATAAATCAGACTCTCATGTTACATGTTTTATTGACCATCCTATTAAGTGGGCATAAATTTCTACATCTATATTTGACTGGAACAGAGACGCTACAAAGAGTCCCTAGCAAATAGGTTGCAAGTTCACAACCAACGGCAGATGATTGCTATCAGATCAACCATCAATTCCTAACTTTTCTTAAAAACTGAGTAAAAGTGCTGTGTAGTCCATAGTGCTAGATTTAGTCCAGTATGTCACTTCTCCTGACCAGCCTCTCTTGAAAGCACCATTTAGAGGGTTGAATTTTGATTTACTAATGCACTGCATTAGACAAAGTCTCAGGTTTTTACAACTCAATTCTTTGGATTGTCATTCTTCCAAAGAAAGTAATTCATTATCGTTTGGTTAAAATTTTAGATAGATGCCCTAACTTGGCATTCAGCTTGCCACCTAGAGGTACTCTGACACTGAAAGTAGCTACTTGTCAATTTGACCATGTAATTTTCAAAGCCATGCCATAAATCCTTGATCTGTGAATACATACATAAAGCAGAAAGTCAAACATTAATAAACAAGAAACACACAAAGGTACTCATTTATACAACATACCCTTCTATTTGATTTTTGCAGACTTATTGAATCTCAGCATTGAAAATAATAAATATATAGGAAAAATTAATTCTTATCAGTGTAGAAAATAATTTAATAAATTCACACTTAGGTTTTTGTTAGAGCAGGCCCTGAACATCTGCTCAAACACAAAAGGCAAATTTAATATCCAAAATCTTAACAATAATTCAGCTGTTGGATATTAGGAATCTGATCTACACATGAAAATTCACTGGGTTATATCAAGGACAGTGTTATTGGAAAAATACACACACAAAGATAATCTCTTCCTATTTGCTTTTTACTGTGATGGAATGTATGGATGACCTTGGGGGATGAAAGAAAGAGATGCTGCCTAGGAAACCATCAGACAAGAGAGGGAGGAGCTTGCAGAAGCTTAAGGGTCAAAGAAAGAAACTTAGGAAGGACCTGCCTTAATGGATCAGATGGTTAAAAGTGGCAGTGGGTAATTTTCAGATTTGCAAGATTCTGTTAATGTAGCTTACAATAAAAGAGAATTAACTCATCTGGTAGTTTTTCCTGCCCAGTTTACCTGGGAAGGCTAACACTTATTGCAATTCTCTTTAACCTCTAAAACTCAGAGAACTAGGAGAAATGGTTATAATGCAGGGCATTGTGATGCATGGGAATAAGGAAAACAGATCCTCAATTTATGACCATTTTAGCAGCTTTGACAATACAATGCCACTGAAAAATGTGACTACAACCCATTTTGGTTACATTTATGACCTTTACAGTGTCCCCATAGTCACTTTCTCAGCCAGCTTTCAACAAGCAAGGTCAGTTGGGAAGCTGGCAGGAAAGTTTGCAAGTCATGATCAAATGATGTCTTGCTTAATGACTGCAATGATTTGTTTAACAGCTACAGCAAAAAAGGTCATAAAATCAGGTGTGGTTATGTGATGCCTCACTTAACAAACACACATAACAGCAAATTTTCTAGTCCCAATTGTGATTGTATGTCAAGGACTACCTGTAATACAAAAATAGCAGTGATGGTATAGTCTAAATAGGTACTTAAAGCATAGAGTATTGATGAAAGCCCATTCTGGATTTTGTCTGGTTTATAATTATTTTGCTCTTAGAATTCTACCATTATCTTTAGAAGGCATATTCCTTCCTGTTACCGAAGATTCTACTATGGTTTTCTCTACATGAAGCCTTCCATAGGAGGAAGATGACAAAACAATCTAAATGGATGATGTACAATATACAGATATATTATATTTTATTGATGGAAAGCCCAAATTAAAACCAAGAGAGGAAATTGTAAGTAATGGTTTCACATATCACTGGTTCACTTATGATCAAATTTCTGAAAGGTTTAAGTTGGATAAAAAAAGTTACATGAAAAGATGTAACTGACTTTGCATACAGGAGATAACCATTTAATAGCAAAAATGGTTGAGATGTAATTACGACTTAAAATTAAAAGAGGAATATGTTAAGAGTGCATGGTGAAGTGGGCCAAAAACTTTGGTTACAATATTATGCTGGATCAAAGGGAGCATGTATGGTCTAATAGTATAAAATTTACTTTGAACTATGGTCTTAGAGAGAATTTTTACAAAATGATGTACAGTACTGACTGTCTAAAATGTATAACAGAATATCTAATAGATGTTAGAAATGGGCTCAGTCTCTAGGTACATTTTATTATATGTGGTGGACTTGTAAGGAGGCCAAAAAATATTGGTCTAATTTCATTGATGCTATGCAAAATATTTTTAAGTGCAAACTACTAATGAATTCAGAAGTTTTTCTTTTAGGAATAACAGATTCACATTTTGAAAAACAATATGGAGAAATATTTTTGTACATGATATCTGCAGTATGGTTGGTTTATGCCAAAATATGGAAAGAGGAAAAAGTTACTACAGTGGATGACTGGCTTTTAAAACTGATGGAACTAACAGAGATGGCAAAACTGACAACCCTCCTGAGAGGTAATAATCTAAAAAAAATTTGGACCGTTAGGAAGATGTTCCGGGACCTTCTTCTGGACAAATATAATAAAGGGGTCTTTGTAGAAGGACTAGTGGAATAAAGATTAATGTTAGAATTTCTATAACAAGAAGAAATATTGTGTTGTGATTAGGATGAAGTATTAAGATTGAATGGATTAGGATTGTAAACTGAAGGGCGGTTTAAAGATAGTGTATTATATAGAGTATGATAGAAAAGAAAAATATAATATGATTAATAATGGAATAAGTTCTAATTTCCTTTTGTTTATTATGGAATAAGTATGGTTAGTTAGATTTCTATTAAGATTATAACATAAGTGGGGAACATGCTTTTTTCTTTTTTGATTAGATTGGTGAAGAAATATCCACACAGAGTTAAGCTGAGAATATTGTATTAATGTTGATATACTGTACATAGTTTTGTATTTAGTTTGTGTGTTCTTTTTTGTTTTTTAAATGTATTTTATGTATGCATTATGTATTTTTTGTAATTTTAGTTTTATAAAATTTTATAAAAAAGAAGATATATTCTTTCCAGATCATATGCATGACATCATATCTTCAATATTTGCTACTTTTTTCACTTCTTGTAAAAGATATAAGTAACCTTTTAAATGTATTGGACAATCTAAATTACATTTACTTAAATCTGTGTAAAATCTTTGAAAACGAAAATATTCACATATGCATATTCCACTTTGTTATTAATGGGCCACTTCTTCAATGGGTTGTGCTCTCTGTTTATATGCATTCAATGGACAAGAATATGCATTCATTGGTAATGGTAAACCAGGAAGAAATTGGTACTTTTAACTGAGGACTACTTTGTAATAAAAGTATGAAGCAAAAGTTTATGGTGTAAAAGTTATTACAACTTAAAAGTTGTTAAAGAAGATGTATTCTTGTTTTTTTGACTGAGGTTTATTCCACTCAGTAGCTTAGTTATCTTTAAAGCACAATATCAAACCATGTAAGAAATCTTACTCCAAACCTAAAAAACATCCTAGGGCCAGATCCAGCCTTTCATTAAAACCTTTTAATAAGGATCCAAAAAATAAACAGAAAGTCAAGCTCCTTCCTATCTCAAAAGACTAAGAAATCATAATATTAAAATGAGAAAACAAGTAAAAAATTCCAAGGGTGCTGCAGTCTCTGGACATTTATGATGTTTTGTAATACTTGGCTACATTTTCAATACAGCTATTGAATAGAGGGAGAGACACAGTTTGAATATTGCAGCAAGGTTTCTGATAGTGCTAACTGTGATTTATTGAACTCTACTCGTGGCTAGCTTGCCTGAACTTCCTCCTTTGCTAAAAGGAGGAATAAGGAATAAAAATGAGTCATCTAAGGCATTGTACATAAGAAAAAACTCTCCTTCAATTAACTCCCATGAATACACCCCACCTGAATATCACAGTCTACTATATTTCTTTATTCATTCCAAGACTGCTCATATATTATTGTAAAGAACCCCTTTATTACTAAATAAATAATAAATTAAATAAATAATTTATTATTGTAAAGATAGATCTGTTCAAAACAATTGATCGTGAAACTCATTAAAATAGGTTGCCTATTTGTATTTTGAGTACTCGAATCAACTTAACTATTATATAGTCTAGTCTAGAACAGGAGTAAAATGCTGCAGCATGTGGTGAGCTGCTTTTCCCCATTCAGTAAAGAGGCTATAAGGAATGTACTTCTTCCTTTATGGAGTCAATTCCTCAGAGATTACATACAACAGGTACACAGAGTTCATCAGGAGGTTGCATTTTTTTCAGTTGTTTTCCTTATTTGTGTTCTTTATGCAATCACACAAGCAGATTCACCCAAAATGGCTTCAAAGTTGCTGAAACCAAATAGAAGCCCAGCAACACAATGGCATAAGGATTTCAAAGAGAAGAAGGATATAACAGCTCTCCTGGAACAAGTATAGATGACTTTTTGCATATGTCTTAAATTCAGATTTTTATCTGGCAACATGAAAATATATACTGATAGCTAGCAAAGTCAAGCCAGAAATGTAAGTTCGGAAGACTTAATGGAACACATAGAAACACATCAGAACATGAATATTTGATGTTCATCAAATATAAGGCATCAGTGTTTGTGAGCTGAGTTCACTTCATCGGATGCATAGGATGTTGTGTACTGTGATGGAATATATGATGATATTGGCTTTTATGGATTATATTTACTGTATTTTGGTTCTAATGGAATATTGTTGAGAGCCACCTGGGATTATCATGCATACAATAGGTACTAATGTACATTTTCAAAATAAATAAATAAATTGGGGTGAAGTTGGGGCAAAAGGGAGGGGAAGATAATTTGGTTGTGCGGGTACAGGTAACATTGGAGAGAGATTATAAGAACCTTATTGGTTAACAATTGTATAACATTAAAAAAAAAACCATTGATATTGCAAGAAACCTCTTGAGGAATGTGCGTTCAGAAATTTTCACTCAGTAGTGCTTTTAAAGTTCCACTTTTCTAAATAGCATCCATTAGGTCAATCAGAGTCTAAGAGAAACTTTCTTCCTAAAGATGATGTGGGTTGCAACTCAGAAATTTAGATAATTTGCTAGAAATTCCCAGAGTTGTAGATTCAATATATCTTAAGGGATAAAACTGAGGAAGGCTGTCTGAGAATTATACAACTGTGTCATTATTAGTTTACCATCAAGGGAATTGCATACAAGTTAAGATTTCCAATTCTACCCATTGTCTTGGCATGTGCTCAGAATGGATTTAATAGTAATATATTTATAGTATATACCAAGAAGAAATGGGCACTTCTTCCTGGTATATAAATATATGGGTTGAGGTCATATATTTTAAAAAGAGAGCTTGGAATCTTGATTGTTTTACAATCAATTTTGTTTTTTAAAATAGCCTAAAAAGAAATTGTCCTCAAGTCCAGATACCTATTTGTTCCCACATTTTCAAATATTTGCTTTCCTGAATTCACTTATACATAACTGTCTTTACATGCCTGTTCTTCATAAGCACCATTAATATGTAACTTCAATTAATCATAGGGGAAATGATATCTCACAGTTGTGCACTAAATTAACATTCTTGATTTACTTTTAAATTTTGTATGCCAAAGTCCATAGAATGAATCATAGACCAAATTAATCTTCTATATGTTTTATGGTTATCAGCAGTAGTTAACAATTACTAACAGAAATAGATAGGGCTAATCTGTGCATTCCATATTTCATACTATAGATACTGACTTAGTCTACACAAGCCTAGTTTATTTTAACAATTTAATGAATTAATCCAGAATTGGCTGGGTGTATGCAACATGTTTAGACCCAGAACAGTAACTCAATTCACATTGCACATTAAGCCCTCCATATTGATGGAGAAATTTGTATTTCATTGACATCTGAAGGGCTAAGGATTTCTATTTGCACACTAAGCAAAAACTAAATCAGTCTCATAAGGGTTTAGCATGATGTGAGAACTTTTCCACTGTAGTTTGTTAACAAACCATGACTAAAACCAGCCATATTCATGGAACAAATGAGCAAATTCCTCGAAGCTAAAAGGTCTTGGAAAGAAAAGATTATAGAGGTATCTATGCTGACCTTCATACTGCAGCTTGTAAAGCAGATTAAAAGGCTAAAGAATTTTCCTTAGCAGGATAATATTAATAGTAAGTAATGAAGTAGTAATAGTTAAATTCAATAAGTTATTTTTATTATATAATAAATGTCCAGTCAAGTTACAACCATTTAAAAGTATGTAATTATAAAATTCTTGTTCTTTCTCATCTGCGTATTCTACATTATGTGCAATGTAGTAATTTTGCAAAGTCTGCTCACCAGAATTCTTAAACATCAGGCAGTGAAGCTGCCTGATGTTTCTATATTACAAAATGCAGCCAGCAAGCCACATAGGATTCCAATCAATACTGTTTCTGCTTTTGGGCCAACCAGATTATTATGGATAGTTATCTCCATCTGTTCCGAAACTGAATGCCAGGACAGCTGAGGTACAACAAGTTGCTGCTTTAAGTAAGGACCAAAAATCTTATCTGAGTGTATAGAGAAACAGATTCTTGAAAAAAAGGAATTATATATTTCTGGGTTTAAAATCTACTTCGCTGTAATCAAAGTTCTATTTGGATCTTATTATCCTTCCCTTCACCCTGTGATTGTTGTCAACCCAATATTATACTATGGTGGCAGCAGAAAGTAAGAGCTGATTAACACAATTACTCTGTACATGGCTGGGTGCTTTTTCCAGCCAGATTGAGGAGTACAGAAGACAAATGGGACATATGAATAATTTGCTATGGGCAGAAATAGGTTGCATGGGGTCTTTTTTGTTTGTTTGCTTTATTTTTTCATAACTCAGTATCTGTTGGAAACTTAGATAAAGCACTAACAAAAAAAAAAGAAGTTCTGGTTCATAATAAACTGGTTTTAGTGACCCATATGTACAATATTACCTGAGATGGGAAAGAACATTATTTCAGGGCTGGATTCAGACTAAATTAGTCATGCTTTATTACTCTAGTAATCAGTGAGATAAGATAATCATCATTAACTTAAAAGCCATTGATTTTTATGGGATTTAAATATGACTGAATTAGTCTGTATCTGTTACGCAGAACGATTTTAGGAATGAACCTTATACTTAAGGCTTGTTTGTTTAGTTATGGTACTAATAGCTAGATAGCTCCCCCTGCCATATTTATCTATTGTAACATGATCTAAATGATTAAGTTACCTTAATTATTTTCCCAAATCATATTTCATTAGCTCTTGGATTCTTTGGAAGATTATCAAATATTTCTCAGTGTGTGGAAACTGGTATCAGAGTTCAAATTTTCCTGGAAGATGGTTTGCCACCATAGCCAAATTGAAGAGGCATCTCACAGCTTTTACCCAGTTCCTCTGAGAGAAACTCAGGGGCAAACACTATTGCAGAGAAGCAAAACCTACTTTTAGGCCTCTCTTCCTTTCTTTCAGGTAGACCCCATGCTGTTAGCAAACAACACAAAATGAATTCACAAAATGCATTCAACCAAGAAGCTTGTTTAGGTTGGATTGGCATACTGGGAACATAAATACTGTGATTCATAAATTATTGTTTATGACTCTGGGAATGTGTGATCTTTGCCCTTGTCATTTCTGCAATGAAACCATGGCTTACTATGATGGATAACACCTAACACTCTCAAAAACATACAATATTAACATAATATATTACTTACTGTGAAATGCAGCAACAGACGCAAGCGCTAATAACTCTCATCTCACTCAGGACAAAGAAGCACTGAAAAATATTTGGGGAGTGGTCCTTTATTCGAGCTATAAGCTACTTACTGCCCTAAAAGACAATACATAGATGAGCACTAATTTAAAAAAAAATGTAAAAGAGGCTGTGACAGCTATATCAACTTACTTATTATAAAACCAATATATTGGACACCTGTAACCACATGGTAACTGGATTAGTTTCTTATATTTGCATATGTTCCCTATATCTTTGGGGTCATCTGTCCTAATTTTAATCCACCATCTTAATGACTCTTACTTAATACATAAAAACAGTATGACTTACAGAAAACCATACCAGCTTGGTTGTTGCCTGGGTTAAAAAGGACCATGCTAGATGCTGGAGTTCCTGGACATCTGGTGAAAAATGAGCCACAGGACTCTAGAGAAGGAAATGGCAACCTGTATCCTAGCCAAGAAAACCAGTATCCTTGCCAAGGAAACCTCATGAACAGTAACAAAAGGCTAAAAGATACGATGCTGAAAAATGAGCCCCAAAGATCAGAAGTTGTCCGATATGCTACAGGGGAAGAGCAGAGGGCAGTTATTAGTAGCCCCAAAAAGAGTGAAATGGCTGGACCAAAGCCGAAATGATGCTTAGTTGTGGATGTGTTTGGAGGTGAAATGAAAGTCCAATTCTGGAAAGAACAATAATGCAAAGGAGCCTGGAATGTAAGATCTATGAATCAAAGTAAGCTGAATGTGGTCAAAAATGAGATGGCAAGATTGAACATCAACATCTTGGGAATCAGTAAACTAAAATGGATTTGAATGGGTGAATTTAATTCAGATAACCACTATATTAATTACTGTGGACAAGAATCTTTTAGAGGAAATGGAGTAACCCTCATAATCAATAAAAGAGTGAGAAAAGCAGTACTGGGGTACAATCTCAAAAATGACCAAATGATCTCAGTTTGAATCCAAGGCAAACCATTCAACATCACAGTAATCCAAGTCTATGGCCCAACTACTGATTCTGAAGAGGCTGACACTGACCAGTTCTATGAAGGCCTACAACACCTTCTAAAATTCACACCAAAAATATGTTTTTTTCATCATAAGGGACAAGAATGCTACAATAGGAAGTCAAAAGATAACCAGAATAACTTGCAAGTTTGGCCTTGGAGTACAAAATGAAGCAGGGCAAAGGCTAACAGAATTTTGTCAAGAAAACAGGCTGGTCATTACAAACACACTTTTACAACAACCTAAAAGGGGACTCTACAAGATAGTCAACACTGAAATCAGATTGATTATATAGTGGTGCCTCACAAGATGAGTAACTCACAGGACGAGCAAAAAATTTAATCAAAAAATATTCCGCTTGATGACCTGTGACTCATGAGATGAGGAAACTTCGTGCCAAACCTTGCGCATCATCAGTAAGCATGCTCTGTATTTCCCGTTCAGGCAACTCCGCGCGAGAGTTCTGCCAACTCTTACCTCATGCTTTACTCCATTGTTGCAGACAGCAACCCCGTGCGAGAGTTCTGCTAA
>JANHZU010003083.1:105164-115371 GCA_032468055.1 Acrochordus granulatus | reverse complement strand
AGTATCATCAGCATACTGATGATACCTCATCCCATGGTGATGAATGATCTCACCCAGCGGTTTCATGTAGATGTTAAAAAGGAGGGGAGAAAGCACCGAGCCTTGTGGCACACCACAAAGTAATGGCCGAGGGCTAGACTTCTCCTTCCCAATCAGCACCGATTGGGACCAGCCACAGAGAAAGGAGCCGAACCAGCGCAAAATTGCACCGCCCAGCTCCAGCCCCCACAGCTGACCCAAAAGGATACTGTGGTCGACGATATCGAAAGCCGCCGAGAGGTCAAGGAGGGCTAGGATGGATGTACTACCTCTATCCCGCTCTCGCCAGAGATCATGTAGTCATAAGTACACATTAAATAACAATTACTACATTTACTATTTGAAGCATTAACTATCTCTAGCTTTTAATATTGAGATGGTCATACTTTAGAAAAATAACTTCTAATAAAACTAGGAGCAAATTAGCATAATCTAATGCAGGTGTATTTGGTTGAATCCAAAGGTATCTTTTCATCTATTTCCCAAATAGAGTTTGGAATTTTTTTCTGCATTCAAGTGTAGTTTACAGTCCTTTGGTATATATTTTGTTCTGAGAGGGCAGATAAGTTATTGTGGAGAAGAGAACGAGATAAAACTCTGTAGAAATCTATCGTGTCCAACTTCCAGAAGGTCATCAGTGTTGAGGCAAGTCTCACCTCTTAGAGGAGGTTGCTTCATAACTACCGAAAGCTGTGCTGGAGAAATATTGCATCCTGGCATCAGGGCCACAAATCTTATAGAAGTATTATGTTTTCTTCCATTTCTAAAATTAAAATGTTCCTTAACCTTTGAGAGTTCTCAATATTTCCTCATGTTGCATGATATTTTCATTATTTTTGTTTTTAATAGCATAATTTTAAAATTCTGTTAGGGCATATAAAATGCCAGGCTAATGTCTGTATAGTAAATGTTTTGACTGTCTCCATCTCCAGCTGGAGATGGCTAAAATCACTTGTTGCTAATTATGCAATTTAGTACACTATCTTCACAAAAGCATTTTCCTTCTGCTTTTCCTAGCCTTAGTTTGCAATAGATTATGGCTTTATTCTTGATATGGCCCAACCATAGTCATGTATATAATGTGTTCAGATTATTAGTTCCTAAAGTAGGAGTGGGCAATTTCTAGGTGAAATTTAGTGTAAACATGTTTCTGAAGTCTTTTGAAACCAACATTTCTGATTCATGTTTTAAAGTTTATAGGAAATGTTGGATGTTAATTCAATGTTACATCAAACTATAGTAGAGCTTCCTTATTCAGAATTCACAGACATTTTGCTCAACAGCTGAACTATTTTTAAATTTTGCCAAAAAGCTTTTCAAAATTGTGACAAATGTTAGTCAAAACGGTGCTCTTTAGATGATTTCTTTCTTTTTTACGATTCTTCTCAAGTTTCTCTGTATGAAAGCTTCTGAGATGCAGATCTTCTCAATTCCCCAAAAGCATTCTTTTTTTTTCTTATTCTGCAGAATATTAAAAAGCTCCTCAAGATACCATATAGCAAATCTCATGTCAGCATGGCAGTACATCGAATTGGGAGAACAATTCTTTTGGATGATTTAGATATTCAGGAACTCTTTATGAGATCATCACAGGTGATCACAGTTTTCTTGTAATATTTTATTTAGTTTATCATGTTGATGTTTATCTTTCAGTGATATTATCAGAAATATTGGGGATTTTTTCTAGTAGAGTTGGGATGATGAAACAGTTTGAGGTCCTCAGGGTTAGGGCAGCTGAATCTAGTTTGACTGTGTGCAACATCTACCAATTTTGATGAAAGGCCTGCATCTTTTTTCTAGAATTTTGTTTGATACCGCAATTGAAAAAAGTCAACATACTTTATGTAATATATGCATTTTTAAAATAAATTATCTCAACAGCTGGAAGCACTAAGAAAAGAAAAATAAGACAAAGTAGAAAAAATACTAAAACTAGATGATTACTAAATAAAAAACATTTTCTATTTTTGTGCAACGAAGTATGCGTTCACCCCTAAAAATCATACTGTCCAGTCTTTCCACTGTATAATTAAAGAGATGATTCAAAGACGAAGGGTACATACATTTCACTGAGCCACTCTTTAGTATCAAGTGAACAAATCTCTTAACAGATGAGGATTACAGGGCTGTAAAGTAGACCAAAAAGTCAAAAAAACTTCTTAGAAAAGATGGAAAAACATTCATTTTTAATAATTTATTACAAACATTTGTAAGCTGCCTAAATACCAGCCTCTATGTATTTATATACTGTTGCCAAGAAAACTGGACATGTTAGTATAGAAACAAGAAACCATGCTTAACTAAGGGGCGTCTTTATATTTTTCTAATCATTAATAAGATAATGACTATGGCTTCCTTTTTGAGTTATTTTTGTTTTGTCATTTAGACTGGAGACTGGACATGGCTGAAAGAATTCTATCAGAGATTAATAGATCAGAAGTGGCAACGAAAAAAGAAGAGCAAAGAACATTGGTACCATAAAGCTATACTCTCCAAATTTTTATATTACAGGTATCTCTAAGTAATTTTTTGTTTTTTATAATTCTGTTAAAATTGTTTCTTTGTGTTTATCCTATAATGGATCTATATCCTAGATGAAATCATGATTTCAAAATTCAGACAACATATCTATTTTGTTTCTGTGCATTGAGTGGGAAAAGAAGAGCACATACAAGGTGATTTTCTCTTTTGATTATAGTCTTTCATTTCTCATGGAGTATCATTCCAAAAGGTTACCCTCCTTTGGATAGCTGCAGTTGCCTATGGCTAGAAAGGGAGAGCTTTTAAGTTTGAACATGTAGCAATTTGAATCTAGATGTAGTATAAAAGGTAGTATAAAAATGGATATGATTTCTATTTAATATTATTTTTAAAGTATCTAAAGAAATTAATGATGTTGTATATAATGGTCTGCATATTGCTGGAAAGCTAGACTTGTAAGTTTATACTTTTGTAATGGTGAGTCCGTATGATTGAATGGCAGCAAGACTGCGTGGTTGAGAAAATGTATGCCTTTTCTACTCTAATATCTCTTTATCAAAAAACAAAATGCTGAGACTCAGGGACAGGCAATTTATTCATGAAACTGGCTCTGAAACGGAGACAAGGATGAATCCCAAATTACATATATTGGACTGTAAGAATTATACTAAAATATTGTTTTATAGAATGTGAATAGGTACTACTCAAAGAATGGCACACAGACAGTATAATCTCCACAAAAAAACAGCGCACATACATGTCTATCTCTCCAAAGCACACAATGCACATTAATTCCTTCTCTAGGCTACTCCAAAGCACACACTGCACTCAACGTACATGCATACATTATTTATTAATTTCTTCTCTAGGCTACCCATTATATTTTTTCATTATCTTCATGGGCTCCCTGGCAGTTGGGCACACTTTTAAGCTCTGTTAAACTGTTTCATAGAGTTTATAGGCTTAAGAATTATCCTTAGAAAGAAATATGGCATTGTAGACTAATGCTTAGTTTTTAAGTATGCTAACTTCCATTTAGAATAATGATAAATAAATGCAAATCTATTATATTGCAGTTGGTTGCATGTTGAGAACTCCAGCTTCACATAGATAGAAACAAAAATGTTACAGTTACAGTGGCTGATTGAAAAATGTAACACTACTGTTGTCTGCTGTTGAAAAACATGCTTTGTGATAAAAATTACATCTATAGAAAATTCTGTCCATATTAATTGTAAACCTTAGGAAGTTATTAAAAATAGCAATATTAAAATGTATGGTTTTATGAAAATGATTTTTAACATTTTGGTTTCTTTCTTACCAGTATCAATGGTGATGAAGCTGCTCAGCCTGTTTCTAGCTCCAAAGAGCAAAATCAAGAAGAAACAACAGAGGATGAAACTGATGATCCTAGCAGGGTTTCTTGGCCAGCCCCTTTTGAAATGCCTTCCTCCCTCTCTGAAGATGCAAGTGCTTCTAATCAGGTACATATTGTGTCCTCTCTATCTTGAGAATAGCAATTGTTTCTTATAGCATTTCTTGCCAGTCCCTAGTCTGGTGGCTGTTAAACAAGAGGAAGAAAATGCAACCTCCTGCCCTTCATAGGAACAAACTACATCTTGTAAGTGAGTGCACAAGAGCTTGTTAGACAGCATGGTGCAGAGAGTACACAGGACCTCCAAGTCATTTATGTACATGAGCTTTAGTTCCAGATAAACTGTTAGACATACTTTAAATTGCACTGTTTGATTTGCTTTGATTGTATTTCAGAAGAGATTCCAAAATGCTACAGTTAACTCAAATATTTGTCAGCTGGCTGCTCATACAGAAAGTAAATAGTACATATTTGAGAAGAATGCTTAGATGATACTTAGAACTACTCTTTATTATTTGATATGTAGATTTATAGTTTTCTTCCTTGTTATAAACTCTGAATGGTGGATGGATCAGAAACTTGGAAAAATGGATTACTTAGAGCCTAGATAATATTCCCATGTCCTTATTTATGTCAGGCCAGCTTAATTGTTATTCTTTGCTTCAGATATACTGGTAATAAGAAAAATATTAATTTAATCTTTATATAGTGATAGAAGAAACATGTGCCAAACTTGTGCTATAGAATCACTGCTTTTCCTGCTAATTCAGTGCTATTCAAGCAGTTTACTATTCTTCATATGTCTCTGAATCTCTTCCATAAATTTCCCCATCTCTTAATGGTCCATCTTTGCAGGAACTCTGGTGCAAAAAATTCCAGAGTCCTGAGTATTGTAAGAAGAATTCTCAGGAGAAATCAGTGCCTTGATCTACATACTAGAAAAACTAAGTGAGCTGAGGCTTGCCCATAGTTTGGCTGCATAGATTAGTTTTCCATGTTAGAAAACATGGAAACTACTATATGCTATGTTAATTTTTATTATCAACTACTAGCATATGTGCATCAAAAGAACTAGAAGTTTATGTAATGCGAAACAGTACCATATAATTTATTGTTCTTCATTTGGTAGATTAGCCATCATTTTGTAGATCATAAGAGAGTTGCATCCTAATTTAAGGTTGAGATTTATCAGTAACAACAAGTGGCCAAATGCCAAAGGTTGGTTATGTTATTTATTGCTTTTAAAGGGATTTTCATAGATACTTAAAAGTAGTCCTCCTTTACTAACCATTCATTCAGCAACCTTTCAAAGTGGAAAGTGGTACCTTTCTGTACCAGACTGGACAAGTGGTACCTGTCACTAGTCCTCAAAGTTCTGACAGCATCACCATGGTCATTTGATCAGGATTTGGGTACTTGGCAACTAGCTCCCACAATGGTTACAGCATCCCAGTATCATGTGATTATCATTAGTGGCTTTCTTTACTGGCTTCCCACAAGCAAAGTCAGTGAAGAAAGACTGTCAGAGAAAGTCATAAATTCCTCTTGTAAGTCCCTGCTCCCTGTGTTAACATGCACTCTCACTCTCTTTACCTTGTCTATTGCATTGTACTGCAGAAATACTATCTTTCCTCCAATTTGTATGCAGCCTGTGCTGGGCCTCCCCAAGTCTTCCTGAATTTCCTGCAGCACCCCCATGCTCTTTACCTGGCACTCAAACTTCTTCTGTTTAATAACTCATACATCATACTACTTCTCATACTTCTCATCCTTCTTCTGTTTAATAACTCATACATCTTGATATTACAACAGCAACTGGGACTGCCTGGACTGCCTTGCTAAGCAACACATCATTTAGCAATGGTACTCCTGGTCCCAATTGCTGTCATAACCTGAGGACTACCTGTAGTTGAGAAAATTCTCTTTGTTTCACAGAATGGAGAAAGACATAAACAGTCATAGAATCATAAAGTTAGAAGGGGTCATCTCCTGTTTGGTGTAGGAACCCAAAGTAAAAGATCCCCATGAATAACTCTCCAGTTTCAATTTCTACATATTCATTGAAGAAGAGTCCCTTACTCCCTAAATAATTGTCAAACTGTTCTCATTTGTAATACGTTATTCCTGACATTGTGCCTTCCTATAAACTAAGACCTTGGGATAGTAGAGAACAAGTCATGGCTTATCCTTTTCTGTGATATCTCTTTGGCTATTTGAAGAGTGCTGTTCTGTCTTTATTCAACTTCTTCAGTATTTCTTCATTGGATTTAACTGCCCATCCTTTGATCATCCTCCTTTTCTTTTTTCGGACTGGTTTCAAATGTGGAGTTTAAAACAGGATATGATACTTGAGTTGGGGTCTGACCATTGTGGCATAGAATGGGATTACTCAAACCAAGTAAACAACTGAAATGTTTTCTCTGTGAAGATGTAGGCCTTGTTCTGAAAATGTCAAAGTATAAACCATTATACATTTAGTATATTTGTATTAGAACAGAATTCAACTAGAGCATTTTCATCTCAAATTTTTACTTTTAACTTAGCCTACATCACAAGTTATTATGAGAAATTCCTAAGATTTCTTTGTGTACACTGTTCTGATTTACCTAAAGGAAAACTATAACACAAATATTTTTAATGATATTATTCAATGATGAGCTAATAATATGAGTTGTATAGTAGTTTGCAGGAAATATCTTAAAAATCTGCTTCAGAGTTTTGTATCTCAGGAAGATATCTTGTTTTTATTTTCATATGTATATGGATATAGGTTTCCACTTTCAGTCGTGTCCAGTTCTAGAGGGCAGTGCTCATCTCTGTTTCATAGCCAAAAAGTCAGCATTGTCTGAAGATGCTTCCATGGTCATGTGGCCAGCAGACTATATGCCGACCTTTCCCACTGAAGTGATACCTATTTATGTGGCAGCGCTTGGGTCTCAAACTCAGGCTGCCAACCTTCCAGCCGACAAGCCCATGTCTTAACCACTCAGCCATCATGCCCTCATATATATATTTTATCCTATATCTTTATCATTCCTACCTATATTATATTTTCTTAACCAATTTGATTTAGCCCCTTTATGTTTGTTATTATCTTGACATTTCTAGTCTTGCATAAAATGTTAGTGTCTCTGAGTTTCTACCACATTCTTGTGCTTTCAGTTCCTGCAACAGTTGGTATCCTTCTAATTTGTCAAATTCAGGATAGTTTCCTTTCTCTACCTCTTGATCTTCTGTCTGCACCATTATTTTCTCCCTTTATCTTTATCTTAAATTGCTTATAACATTGCTGGATAAGAACTGCATAGATAGCCAGTGTGTCATCTGATACATAAGCCTATACTTTCCCAATTCTTTACTCTCTTAAAGGATTTTTGTGCAGGAAGAGTCCAATATTTTTTTTGTTTCCTCCTAAAAGGGTAGTTTTTTGCATGCAAGGAGGAAAAACAATTTTCACTATACAGAAGAAGTTGGAGAATTATGCTTTCCTGTAATAGAAACATGAGAGCCAGTTTGGTGTAGTAATTAAGGAATTAAGCTAGAAACCAGGAGATTGTGAGTTCTAGTCCCATCTTGGGCACAAATCCAGATGGATAATCTTGGGCTAGTCTCTTTCTCACAGCCCTAGGAAAGAGATAAAGGCAAGCCATTTCTGAAAAATCTTGCCAGGAATATTGCAGGGACTTTTCCAGGCAGTATCTGAGAATTAAACGTGATTGAATGGAAAAAACACAATTACTCCATTCCTCTCTCTATGTGGAAAAGGGACTAAGGAAGGAGGATTTGAGGAAGTTTTCCTTGTGAAGGGACAGGGCTCATTTGGGCTCAGAAGTTGTAATGAAAAACATTTCATAAAATTGATGAATATAATATAATTGTGAGCAAACATTTGGCCATCTAATAGGAATATTTATAATTCTATGACTGCAAAATATTTCAGCACCTTTAAGATAAGTAAATCCTAGAAGACTACCATCACTACTGTGTAAATAAACATGCTTGTATTCTGTGCAGAAATTTGTAGAAAAATATTCTTGGATAAGAGTGCTCATATAAACAAAGACATTGCAAGGACTTACCACTTGTTTATAAACAATATTTTTATGCACTCTTTTTCAATTGAAAAGAATTTAGTAAATATGTATGTTCAGTGAATAAAGCCTTCATAGATAGATTATCTAATATGTCTGGAGGTTGAGTCATGGCAACTGGACTTCTTTTCTTTTGGTTTGAGACATTTCACTGCTTATCCAAGTTGCTTCTTCAGTCTTACTCGGATAAGCAGTGAAATGTCTCGAACCAAAAGTAAAGAAGTCCAGTTGCCATGACTCAAGCTCAAACAGTTCTACCTGGATGACTGAGAATCTTCATTGATATTATCCAATATGCAAAATAGATACTTTATTAAGAGTTTATATAATTTCAACAATAGAATCACTTATGCCCTTGTGCTTTTCACAGGGAAGTGTGCCTCTTGAACCCTCATATGTAGTGGGGCATGTGGCCTCAGCCCCCAAAGAACAAAACCTAACTACTTTGTTCAGTGGCGGGGAAAGCAGTCAGGTATGATTTTATGTGAAATTTGAGTTGAGAAAATCCCCTTGCTCAGTTTGATTTACAGTGCAGCTGAGGGGAAAAATCATTTATCAATTGTTTTGTTGCATCTGCAATCTTGATTTTACTGTGAAAGTCTATAATAGCTACCATGTGCTATACTATATTTGCTTGTTGTACATCTTGCTTTGTTTTAAGTCTGCAAAGCTATGTTACATTTTTAATAAATGTTTATACATGGCATGTTCTTCAAATTTAAAGGGTCTTAAAAATGACTTTGTTCGGAACATCTTGTGGACATTTGAAGATATTCACATGTTGGTAGGTTCAAATATGCCTATATTTGGAGGAGGAAGATACCCTGCTGTCAGCTTGCGTCTCAGGTGAATTAAGTAAATTAGATAAGATAGCTCCCTGTTCAAAAAATGCCACTGTCGTTCTTATAACTTTTGTGTAAACTTGCCTTTTTCATTTATGGCATATATCACTTGGTTTTGTGGGTTGATATATTGCTCTTGGGATAAATGTAATAAGCATTTAGCTTATAACTTGCAACTAAAAATTAACATAAATTCCTTATTCAGATATGAACGAAGCTTAACTAGTTCCAATGGATGAGGAGTCTTTAAAAAAATCTATATTTTTCTCTATTTGTTAAATAAAATACCTATTCAGTGTCTTGAATATATTAAATATGAAGGAATTAAATATGTAAAATATTGATAGATCAAACTCTTATATTTTGGTAGCTTATATACTTCCCATTTTTGATTTCTGTAGTTCACTTGGAATTATTTTGTGTGTGATCTTCTAATTAGATGGTTTTAAAGGACAGCCTTAAAATTGCTTTGTGTATTGAAAAGTTTCCATTTCATAATAGAAATAAAATAATTAAGTCATTATTCAGAATGACTGTTCATTTCATATCTGCTGCATATGTTTCTGTTTTCCTCTTAATCTTGATAGCTAGCATCCACAAGGTTATATTGGATAAACCTAGTATTTAATTTGAAAGCAACACTTTTATTTATATTTTAATGAGTCCTAATTATTTTATTGAAGTAACATTAGAACATTTTTGTTTGAAGGGATAACAATAAGCCAATTAATGTGCTGACAGGCATTGATTATTGGTTGGACAACTTGATCTGCAATGTTCCAGAACTTGTTATGTGTTTCCATGTCAATGGAATTGTTCAGGTAAGTATTGAATCAAAATATTCTGACTGCTTTCTTAATCTAAATCAGCAAAAGAATAATAAGTCAGAGACTTAAAACACGTTTACTATGCTTTTCTCTATGTAGTGTCCCCTAGATTATTGGACTGGGTCAGCTAGCCCAGCCTCATAAGAGGAACTGTGGGCCAGGTTGGTTCTGGGCTGGCCCCTGGGTATGATCCGGGACTAGCTGGGTGGTTGAGTTGATGGCTGCCCTTGCCCAGAGTGAGAGCTGGGCAAGGGGTGTAGATGGGTGTCCTCCCTCTGTCCTTCGGTGTGAGTGTTGGTCTAGGGGGAAAGCAGTGTGGAGTTGGGGGAGGATGTGAGGCAGGGGCCCTCGTGCTGAGAGCTTGTTATAGTGCCGGGGCCCTCTGCCATTGCCCCTCCATGGTTGTCTGGGAGTGAGTGTTTTAGTTGTTTGTTGGGGGGAACGTAGAGCCCATGCCCGGGAGTAAGGGAGGTATTGGGGTGGAGGGTATTTCTTGTTTGGGGGGTTCTAGGGCAGGAGAGGATATCCAGGTGGTTACGGGTAGAGGGTGCT
>JANHZU010003083.1:92282-105064 GCA_032468055.1 Acrochordus granulatus | reverse complement strand
AGCCCTTCATGGCATGGGACCAGGCTATCTGAGGAACCGTGTCACCCCGATGGGGAGTTCCCGACCCACCAGAAGCAACAGAGGAGTCCTTCTCCGGTTCCCGTCGGTCAAAGAATTTTGGCTGCCGGGGTCTAGGAGAAGAGCTTTCTCTGCTGTGGCTCCTGCTGCATGGAACATCTTGCCCCTTGAGCTGAGGGTTGCCCCCTCCCTAATGGCCTTCCGAAAGGGCCTTAAGACCTGGCTCTGCAAGATGGCATGGGGCTCCAGGGGGTGCTCATTATCAGCACGGAGGTGGCTGATAGATTCTTAGCCATCCTCACCCTCCTTTTTATATATGAAATCCTTTTTCGCCTACCTTGCTTGTCTGCCGGGTTTTTTATTTTGTTTTAATGGGTTTTAATTGGTTTATTTTATTTTAAATGTTTTTAATGTATTGTTTTATTGTTAGCCGCCGAGAGTCTTTGGATTACGGCGGCATACAAATTTAATAAATTATAATAATAATAATAACCTTTTAAGTTCCTAGCTAGCATATCTGGTTACTGAAGAGAACATTCTTCAGGAAAAAAATGGAAAGCATCAATGAAAAATATTCAGGAAATATTGCTTTGGCAAGTAGATAGCAGCCCATCTAAGATGTCATTGTGTTAGTTTGTATGCAAAATGAATGCCTTTATTAGTATGTTTTATTTATTAGCACATTCAAATTCAGCAGTACTACATTTATGCATGTTAACAACTGTGACTTTCTATGTTAGATCCTCCAAAATGTCACAAAAAGTTGTGCAAGCTTTTGAACTTTACAGTGAAACTCTTGCAGTAATTATTTATATATTTTTTCAGTTCTAAAAATTCTTCACTTTTCGTTGCAGAAATATGAAATGATTAAGACAGAGGATATACCTAATTTGGAGAATTCCAATTTTTCTACTAAAGTAATAAAAGATATTGCTCAAAATATTTTATCTTTTCTGAAATCAAATTGTACAAAAGAAGGTCATACATACTGGCTATTTAAAGGTAAACTTCCCCCGGCCAATAGATTTTTTTAAAAGCAAAAGAATGTCTCTTTCCATTAACTCCAGCATAGGGAGATAGTACCTTATGCATAGGTAAGTTTGCGTTTGCCACTGCTGTAAGAACAGAAATGTGAGCTTTCCTGCTTCCATTGAATAGTGATACAGTGGTACCTTACAAGACGAGTAACTCACAAGACGAGAACTTTTTTTTAATAAAATTTATTCCGCTAGATGAGCCATGACTCACAAGACAAGCAAACGTCACATAATAAGTTACACATCATCAGTCAGCACGCTCTGTATTTCCCGTTCAGGAAATGCTGTGTGGCTTACTCCATTGCCAAACAGGCAGCAAGCGTGCGCACACACAAAATAAAGCAGAAATTGTCCTTGTCCTTGCCCAAAATAAGGCAGAAATTCTCCCTCATCATTTCTCCCCTCATAGTATGGAGGCAAGAAACATTTCCAAGATGCCCAGAAAGGCATTGCCGAGGGAAAAGGCAGTTTTGCCTCAGCAGCGATGGCAGCAGATCCTCTGAGCCAGCAGGGGGCGCCGAACAGCAGCTGGCCTAGCAGCAGCCTCAAAGCAGATCCATAAGTGCTGGTTAGTTTGTTGTATTTCTGCTTTATATTGTGTGTAAAAAATGATTTTTTGGTGAATATTTTTTGGGGCGTGAAACGGATCATTCAACTTTACATTGTTTTCAATGGGAAACCTCATTTCGCTTTAAGAGCATTTTGCGCTAAGAGCATTCTTCCAGAACGGATTAGTCTTGTCTTGTGAGGCACTACTGTACCTTCATGTACAAAATTTACATAGCTGAACAGGAAGAGGGTGTGTTTTTTTTTTATTTTTTTCATATTTTTTGTATTGGATGGAATAGTTCGAGCTACATTAATGGTTAGAGCAAATCTTATTCATCAGCTTTATATTCTATAATAATGGAGAATTCTGGTTTTTATTCTTTAGACTTCTAGTTTTATCAGACAAACTGATAGAAAATATTTTTCTTTCAGCAAGTGGAAGTGATATAGTGAAGCTGTATGATCTCACCACTCTCTGTGAAGAAACAGAAGATAAATACCAAAATCCTTTTACAATGCCAGTAGCAATTCTTCTGTACAAGTAAGTTATGATTCTATATATCATGAGGACTCAAAGTAAGAAGGGCAATGAATGATAGGTATGTCATCCTCCTGAAAAGGTCTAGTATCTCTGATTTCACTGTGAAGCTACTTTTTCCATTGAAGGAGACCTTTAGGATGTAGTGCTTAAGAAAGACTAACAGTGGCAAAGGAGTGTTTATCAATGGAATCTATTATTGGGACCTTGAAATAGATAGGGCTGCTGCTTATACTTCGTTATATAGCTGGCTAGATATTATATTTACCTGAAAGTAAAATAAATCCATCCCTTCCTCCTGAAATACTTGTGAAGAATGGATTCTGAAAATTCATCCTTTTTAGAATTACTTAACCTTAGAATTAATGTTGATCGTAATTGAACCAAACAAAAACATGTGAGAATGTGTGTTAAGACTCAGTGTTTACATATGAGAAACTGCAGATGGTTTCCTTATTTTATGGACAATTCATTTTAAGCACAAAGTATTTTTTCATTATTTTCCCCTATACCTTTTCAGGGGAGTTTGAGACAGAAAGAGACATTGTACATGTATATATTTTTGGGAGGAGAGAATTTCCAAGGACTAACTTCAGTTTGCAGTTGGCAATCTGCAGGATTTTTGGCAATTTTTACAATCTTTTTTTCATCTACTTTTCCTTTTGGGTTGTTTTACTTTTAGAGTTATCTATTTCTTTGTATGTGCATGTGTACATGCATATACATAGAAAAAGAGAGGTGAGGGGTGGTTTTATTGAACCACCTAAAATTGTGGAGATAATATGCTATCAACTCCATGTCTATTCTTTGCAGTAAAATAGATTTCCTCCAGAAAACTGCTTGTGTAAAACTCAAAATTAATTTAAAGCTGTCTGATGCACCATGTAAGAAAAGATTCTTTTTAATCACATCAGCATTTACTTGTCATTTAAATGTTTACAATGCATTTTTCTTTTTTTAAGCACATTTAAAGTAAAATTTTAGTAAATGTTTGAAATGTGAGAACTTTTATTTCTTCTCTGTTCCCTTGCTTTTCCTTAGAGTTGCATGCAATATGATGCTGAAAAAAACTCAAAACAGGAAGCATTATGGTACTATTAGAACTTTACTTCTTAACTGTGTAAAATTACTAGACAAGAGCAGGCATCCTCAGGTAAGAATAAAATATGTATGCTGCATTTCTGTATCATGTGGGCATCCAATGAAAGCATTTTATGTAAACTAGTTAAATATATATTTGATCACCAATTATGATCAATATAATATAAATGGAATTATGATCAATAAAATATAAAAATGGAAGGATTTTTATGTCTAAGGAACTGGTGTTTAGACTGGATATAAATCACTTTAGTGAACTTTGGCTGTATATATTCCCTTGATATGGTTTAAAATAGCTGGAATTTGTTGAATCTGACTTATATTTGAGCCTGTCTTATTTTAATAAAACATAATTTAAGCTAACTCAGTTTGCCTTTTCAACTATAATAGTAAATTGCCATTGGTTAAATATCATTGCTGAAGAATTTTGGTCTGAAAGCTCATTCCATAGTGCTGAAATAATGTTTAGTATTTTAAAAGGACTTTGTGAGTTCTACAATTTAAAATAATAAGCATATTTTAACTGCAACTTTTATCTTTAAATCCATTTTTTTAATATTTGTAAAAAAGTAATTAGTGGTGGAGACCCTTTGAATTCTTATTATCTCTTTATTTCAAATAAGATTATTGCTTCAGCAAATTACATGCTCTCAGAACTGTTCCAATTAGATGAGCCAAAAAAAGAAAGCAGTGAATTCCCTTTAAACGGCAACTCTGATGAAAGTTACAGTGAAGAAGAAGAAATGCCTGATAGCGATGAAAATGGATTGTATAGTACTAGCTCAGATCTTCCAGATGACAACAAAGCCGTTGCTATCATCAAATCTGTTGGAGAGTTGTCAGTACCTGAAAAATACAAATCCACTCATCAAATACGTGTAAGTTTATCTACTGCATTTGAGTATCATTTCAGTTAACAGTGATAATTTTAAAATTATGTTTTATGGTCTAAATCAAAATACGTTGAATTTCTTTCTGTCTGGGTAATTGGTATCAGAGGAAGAATTTTTCAGCTAATGATTACCTTCATAGATCTGGGACTTCACTGGACAAAATGTATGCCTTTCAAAAACAGAAGTCAAAATAATTTATTTTAAGTACACGTATGATTTTTTTCTGAAGATCTACAAAATAAAGTACAACAGTTTTCCCTTGTTAGAATCTTTCAAACATTTGTTAGATGAATTCAGTTATACTGTCATCTCTAATCTACCACTGTACCTTTTTATTCTTTCTTAATTCCAATATTATGTTTATTCATATTTTTTAATTTGCATGTATCTGTATGTTCTCTATGTATAATAATTTATGCTGCTTACATCCATACACTCTCAAACAATCTCCAACTCCAAAAACATCATTTGGCTGCATACACTACAGCATATACCACTACTACTCCTGGTTGTTTTTAATGAAAGGCTATTCCTTACTGCAAAGATCACTGGAAAAGTACTATCTTTATAGCTTTCTGAAATGACATCGGGGAAGGGCTCTCCTGACTTTAGGGGTTACAGCAGGAAAACTACAGTTGAAAAGGTCTACTTAATGGATTTCCTAACATCTAAGAATTTTATAGACCCATACATGTTGGGTCAACAGAGTGTATATACACAAGATGTCCTGTAGGAACAGATGACCCTCTTGGACTGTTTTCAATAATCAGTGAAAAGGTCCCATTTCAAATTTCAACAATAATTTATACATTTTAGAAATCATATGATCATCCTTTGTACATAATTCTTTTTGAAACTTCAGAACTGTTCAAAACTGTTTTTATATTGTAAAAATAGCTTCTTTATTAGCTTTCAGTGAAAATAAGTGGTGAATTCTTTTGTCTTTTCTATAAAGCCTAGTTGTACTTTTCCTGTTTGTCATGACACTGAAGAACGATGCAGACTAGTGCTCAGCTATGTTCTTGAAGTAAGTTATGTAATAGAAAATCATGTTATTCAGTTTTTTAATGTGTACCTGTTGATACAGTATGGAAAAGCTTTCTTCTTTAAAAAATAGGGCTTAAAATCAGTTGACAGTAGCATCAAGAAAGAAAGTGATCTTCCTGCAGCAGACCCCAGTATACCTATCCCTTTAAAATATGAAGATGAATCATCAACTATTGGCCCTGAGCATCTTGAAAAGCAGATGGCATTGTTTTTAGGCAAGAGTAAGTTTGGTTTGTTACATCCTAAATGGCTTTTCATAGATGGTAAACCTCTTTGTCAAGAAGCCTTTAAATCTAAACACTGCTTTTTTTAAAGTGATTATATTATTTTTAATTATTTGTAAAAGTTTGTTCTTTGCTATTTTAATGTATTTGTCTACATTTAATAAATTTATTATGATACTTTTGCCTAGTGGTTAAGGCACCAGGCTAGAAACCTGAAGTTCTAGTTTCATCTTAGGTATGAGAGCCATCTGGTGACTTTGGGCCAGTCATTTTCTCTCAGCCCATGACATCAGGCTTGAACAACAAGCAGGTTGGCTAATTCCTGTTGCAACCAATAGATCAATACTCGATTGATCTGAAAAAAATAAACCTTGCACTTTCAGAAAAATACTAGGAAGAAAAAAATAAATTATGAGATATTAGAACAGCCTGTGACTATTTTAATTAATGTTAGGTGGTTGCAGGTATATGAGATATATTTTAAGTAAGTGGCTTTTCATAATTCAAATTGTAGACATAGCATTGTTTTGATCCTATACATTTATTGATAAAATAATAAGCAAAGGTTCTCCATGTCTTCATATGTTTATCATCTAAAATTCATAGCACAAATTCAGATTGTTATATAGAGATGGAAGAATGACCAAAAGCTGAAACACCTTCATTTGAATAAGGAATGTTATCCTGCAATTAAATTTAAAAATGTAAACTTTTTAACTTTTCTATTGAGAATGCTGGTCATTGTTTCATTTTTAATTCTAGTGGGGTCATTTCAGGAAATTAAACATTCTAGTCAGTCAGGAATGATCCCTGGATCATGGCAATACAAAATGAAACTTCAGCTGATGTTAAAATCTTCCAAGGCTTACTATGTACTTTCTGATGCTGCTGTGAGTCTTCAGAAATATGGGAGAGCATTACGGTACATAAAATTAGCTTTACAGTGTCATGGTAAGTAGGACTATTTTTACTGTATATTCCAGACATCTACTTTAGGATTCATAATTTATTTATGTCTTTAAATTGGCTGCTTCAGATACAAATTATTTTTCTTCTTTAGAGTACAGTTAAATTAATTATTGATAATATCTCTGGAAATCATCAGTCACAAGCCAAGCATTTATCAGCAGGCAGATTGGTGAGATTTTTTCCTGTCCTTCATTCCTAACCTCCTAGGATGCTCAGAACCACCGCAGTATATCTTTCAGTGAAGCGGGAGGAACAGATTAGTAAATGTCCATATAAAGTATTGAGTTGTAACCCTGATACCATTTTTATTTTTTAAAAATGTTTAAGAAAACTGTGGGGAGCCCAGAGGCTCCTTATTCCATAAAGATGATGCTAGCAGTTGGCTTTACAGCATACTGTTTTCTGAACTGCAATTTTTTTAAAATCAAATGATAACAAAATCAAAAGAAGCAAGGAGATTGGCAGCTCACTGATATCCACTATTTTTCTTATCCTGAAGATAAATATAAATCTAAGGAAATATATTTGCTATTTGCAAAAGACTGGTCAACACAACTCTTCTTAGCCCTTGCAATTTATGTAAGCAAGTTTGATATTAGAAGCTAAATAAATGGACTTTTGTTTCTTGAAGCTGCCAGAAGGTTTGAAGCTAGAAGGGTACAATTCTTCATGTTGTTTTACAATAAAAAGATACTCTGACTTCCAGTTCACCAATATCCTTTCTGATTTTTCCCCAATTAGATGCATATTGCTGCTTCTTCATGAACATGCTTTCTGAAGTACTCCTGTTTCTTTGTCAGAGCTTAACTCTTTGTGGTGATATTCAATTAATGCTGGCCCAGAATGCAAACAATAGAGCTGCATATCTTGAAGAATATAACTTTCAAACAAAAGAAGATCAGGAAATACTGCATAGCCTTCATCGAGAGTCTAGCTGTCAAGGTAATCACAACTGCAACCTTTGTGTAACAGTGTGTCAAATAGCTCTCCAAAACAAAGTACTTAATAAAAGAAGTACTGTATACTTTGTTCAGCAAAGTATATTGCCTTTTAAGTCATCTTGGCAGTAAAATCTCTGGATTCAATAAAACAAATGAGCAGCTATGCATTTGATTATAAAACATAAAAACGTTTTATGTAATATATTTTTCTTTAAACAATTTATTGGTTTAAAGCATTGTGTTTTGTTTGTTTTTGCTTGACCTCTAGCTAGTGTCATTATGATGGACATGTATGCTCCCTGTAATTGCCAGTATAATTTCACTGGAAGTAGTCCTTGTTTAGTAGATATGATGGTGATGAAAAAGTACAAGTAATTCTCACATCTACAGATCTTTGCAGATCTGTAGAGCAAAGGAAAGCTGAAGTAAGTTCATAAGAATAATCTTTGTTTAGCAACTGTCTAACATAGTGACCATTTACAGTTACAACAGTGATGAAAAAGTAACTTTATGACCAATCCTTACATTTAGGATCTTTGCAGATTTATAAAGTAAAGGAAAGCAGAAGTAAAATCATAAGTGGAGTTAAAGTTTCACTTAATGGTTGAATTGTTGGTCTCAATTGTGTCACTAAGCAAGGACTACCTGTAAAGTCAACATAGAATTATCTGATACAGATATATCTGTACAGAGATATACAGACATAATAGTAATTCAAATAGATTGTAATGATGAAGTTAAACTTTTCCAGTGCTATTGTTGTTAATCTTAGCTACTTAAACAAAGAATTAAAACCAGAATTGAGAAAGCCTTTTGGATTAAAGGCGAAACGTCTTCGCCTTGAGAAAAATCCAGTCCAGATGCCTGTTTTTTAAACTTTGTTGCGATACTTAAACAAACTTCTGGCTGTCAATAAAATCTGGATGTTCAGGTTCTGATTAGCATTCCAGCTGCTCAGTAGCACATCATAATTAACCTTTTGTTTGTTTGTCCATATCAAAGTCATAAATGATAGTACACATTGATTTACAATTTGGATTTCTATGTTTAAGCTTCCTTGGGTCTGAATGGAAAGAAGAGAAAGGGATGCAACTCTAGACAACTTCAAAAAACATGGTGGCTGAGTGAGTCAGGAGTCTGTTGACAATATTGTAAATGACAGAGGTTTAGGAATACCTAGAGGAAATATTCACTATATTAGTTTGAAATGTGCTTTGGTCACTGAGTTGATCATTGCATATCAGATTGGGATGGGTCTAAACAGTGCACCTTAACTAGAAATATCTAGAGCTGAAATGCAAAAAGATGCTTTGTCTCCTTGTTCAAGAATGAAATATTGATCTCAGTTTATATATAACAGCTTTTACAAACATATTTTCTGAATGTATAACTATTAGCTGATTCTAGAATCCCTCTTAAATGGTTTTTCAACAGCTTTTTACGTACATATCTGTGTGTGTGTGCTTAATTTAGAAATATCTATATAGAAAGCATTTGGCAGTTTATCATGCTAATTTTTGTCTTGTAGTATTTTCTTGGGCTACTGATTTGTCTACGGACTTGGAATGCCAACTTTCAGTCAGCTGCAAATGTTATGAGGCAGCTCATGAAATTTTGCTTTTTAGTAATTTAAAGGAGCAGAATCCAGAGCAGTATACACAAGTGGTGAAGAGAATGGGTAATATTCAAAATGAAATTGGAGTTTTTTATATGAACCAAGCTGCTGCTTTACAAAGCGACAGAGTAGGCAAGTATACTTACATGTGTGTGTGTATTTTATGCATGCCTATATGTATATATTCTGTTGGTATGTTAATCATGGATCTACAATTATCAGAAAAGAGCTAAAAGTAGAAGATAATTTGTCTATTGTTGATTGTATAGTGTATAGTGTACAACATAATTGATAAACTGCTATGCACAGTCTAATTGTAAAGTGTTATGAAGTCACTTCCATAAAAAATGATACAGATTTAATATACAAAATTATAAAAAAAACAAGAATATATGACTTCAGGTTCCTTTGTCTGGAGCCTCATTTTGATTCAACTTTTAGCAATAATATTAATTTACACAATGGCCTAGTGGTTAAAATGCTGGGCTTGGCAGCTGGAAGGTTGGCAGCCTGAATTTGAGACCCAGCTGCTGCTATGTAACGGGGTAAGCTCCAATTACTTGCTCTACTTCCTGCCAACCTAGCAGTTTGAAAGCGTGTAAAAATGCAAGTTGATAAATAGATACCAGCTTCAGTGGGAAAGGTAACAGCATCCATGTGCCTCAGCATATAGGCATGCCAGCCACATGACCACAGAAGCATCTTTGGACAATGCTGACTTTTCGGCTATGAAACAGAGATGAGTACTGCCCCCCAGGTCAGGCACAACTGAAAGAGGAAACCTTTACCTTTATTCTTTAATAATTTATTAAGAATTTGTATTTGAGAAGAAAGAATATATAGAGTTTAGAGGCTTGCACATTAACCATACTTAAAAGAAAAGTGTGTAGCAAACCGAGGATTGATATCCATCTTCAGTCCACTAACTCATTAGTTTTAGAAAACAATACATTTCCTATCCTTTTACAATCTATCAAATTTACCTTGCCATCCACGTCACCAAAGGCAACACACAACAAATAGACAATACCACATATAAAGACATTAATGTAAAAGATATAAAAATTATTTTCAAAAGGTAAATATTACAAAAACCCAAGATTCAAACCTTAAGTGAAGAGAGGATAAGGATAACAACAATGGAGTCATCTAAGCAAGACTCCAATAACCAGGTCTTGGGCATCTTCTGGAATATCAAAAGAGATGGAGCTAATATAATTGTGGGGGTAAGATTGTTCCATAAGCAAATGCCACGCCAGAGAAGGAGCCTCTCCTGGGATCCACCAACTGCAGGTTCCTAGCTGATGGTTCCTTCAGCATGCCTTCTCTTCCAATATACTGTTTTTTTATTTCAGGAAGAGGACCAAAAGTTTATTCTTTCACAATCAGGGACAATATTTAAAATAATAACATATTATTGCTTGTAATTGTAAGAAATTAGGCTCAAATAAAAGAATTACTTTTGGTACATGTTTTTTCAGTTACTGTTACAAAATTATACACACAATTGAGAAAGACAAGCTGATCCAAATGTAAATATGCCATTTATTACTTATGGTATAGCCCATATTTTCCTCCTTACAAATTTTCCACTAATTTCCTTACTCTGTTCCGTATGGAATTAAGGCTGATTTAGACTTCTCTGTAGCTATCTGTATAGTAACATATGCATCTTTCGTTCAGATACAGTTGCATAGCTTTAGCATTTATACTTGTGCAAACTTAATGTTCTGGCTAGGGGGCACTCAAACAATGAAGTACATGAAGTCAAATCAATCAACTAATCGGCATGCAGGATGCTCATCAGCATACAGTGGGTAGTCAAGATTCGGGAGAAGGTGTTGGACCGTTTGCAATGATCTGCAACCTACATTTACTAATAAACCCTTTCGCAGCATAGGTATGTACTGACGCCTATGTGTAGTCGCAGAGAAGTCTCAATCAGCCTTTATTTAAAAACAACATGAAGCTAAAATCATATAGGTTTCTGACAAAATAGATTAACCACTGGAATAATAATGCAGGAATATAGGCACTGTTTTCTCTGTCCAGCAAAACGATGCACTGTATTGTCTTCTCAGGACCCTGGCTCAGATTATTTATGGTAGGATTTTACCTATCTCAGACCATGCTGCTTCTTCTAAGTTGCTGATATGGATAATGATTCCAGCCTTTTTCCCTCTCAGGTTGCTGTCCTGTTTGATTTTTTTTTCCAGTCTCTAATTTATTCTTCTCATCCTATTTGGAACTCATTTTGAGTTCAACTCCACATTAGCTCTTACACAACAATTTATTTCAGATTTTCCATCTTGTGAATTTGAACTTTGGAATAGTGCTTCAAATAGTTTGGTGGTATCTAAAACAAAAACCCTTAATTTGTTAAAAATAGCACTTTTGCTTTTAAACAGAAATACTTTGGGGGGGAAATTTTATTGTGTAATAGTCATAAAGCATATAAATATCAAGCAAAGTTCCATTGCTTGAGTTACATCTATCCTGGTCTGCACTGTCTGTCTATAAAATGTATATAGCTACATATATAATTATAATTTAATTATTTAAAATAATTCTAGATTTTATTCTTTTTTATTGTGAGTAATAACACTTATAGCTTGATACTAGATAGAAAAGATCAAATAGAACTTGTATCTGTGAACTGATAAATTATTTATCTTTCAATATTTTTAATCAGACCAAAATTTAAGATTTCTGTGGTCTTTTTTAAAACAAAATCTAGATATATTTTAACACATGTGAGATTATTAATATGAAAACATAAATAAGCTTTTTGAAGAATCTTCTCTCTCAGAAGTAATTTTCCCTGTGAGGTCTAAGAATTTAGATTTAGGTCCTTTACTAATGACTTTCTCACAGTGCTGGTAGCTGTCCTGGAATCAAAAAGTTCAGGAAGAACAAAATTTGAAAACAATTTTTAGAGTATTTATTTTCTTGTTTTTTTACTGCCACTCTAACGACTCCTGACTTCCAACCTGTTTCTTGGAAAAACAAAAACATTTGAGATGTTGTTTATGTACTTGATGTAAAAAAATTTTTTATTTGATTTTCCAGAGTAGTGTTCAGATGCTTACTCCATAGAATGCTTTGGTATTTCTGATTTCTTTGAATAAAATGGGCTCTTTCTCTATTATTCTGTTGTAGAGTGCAAAATGGTATCTGTTGCAGAACAGCAACTTTGGAAGAAAAGTTTCTCTTTTTTTGAAAAAGGGATTAAAAACTTCCAAACTATTGATGATTCAACCAATGCTGCTCTTCTCTTGTGTAACATGGGAAGATTGATGCGGATTTGTGCACATGCCCATTGTGCTGTGGGTGGGGACTTCAAAAGAGAATTTTCTCCTGAAGAGGCCCTTTATTACAATAAGGTAAGACAAGCTAAGCCTATAAATTTTAAACTGATTTCATATTGATTGGAAAAATAGGTTTGTACAGTAATTTTATTATCATGGCATATGCTTAAATTTTCAGGTGTGGTATGACATTATTATGAATCTCATGTTCTTTTAAAATTAAGATTTATTATGAGGTATAATTTCTGATGCAGGCAAGAAATTCATATTAGTATCTAATTTTTATATTGACAATATTGTTGCATGTAGTTCTTTCAAACTTACAACTCTGAAACAATTTTTAAAGGTTTTTAATAAAATATGGATAGGCAGCTTTTATTTTCTTGATTCAGATTGTTTTTCCACTAGTTTAATTATATAAATAACTATTCATATCAAGGCAAATAATAACATTTTAACATTTCATTGTTATGTCTGTGAAGACTCTCACTCGTCCAGGGTAATTGCATCGCAACAAAGTTTAAAAAACAGGCATCTGGACT
>JANHZU010003083.1:63229-74993 GCA_032468055.1 Acrochordus granulatus | reverse complement strand
AAAAAACAGGCATCTGGACTGGATTTTTCTCAAGTAGAAGATGTTTCACCTTTAATCCAAAAGGCTTTCTCAATTCTTTTCTAAACTTTGTTGCGCTTCAAGCTAATAATAATAAGGTTCTTCTTATTTTGGTTGCTAAAAAGGACATAGCTACCACCTCAAAAATTACAGTAGTTTTTAGAATTAAGCAAAACAACGTATGCTGATATTATATTCTGTTATTGAATGTCCTATTATTTTTGCCCTTTAACAAAGTGGTAGCATCTCTCATTAGGCAGCCAACCCTTCCTTTAACCTTATTAGGGAACAACCACGATTTCTTCTCAAAACGTGCTGAAATTATGCTTTTTGTACCTTGTGGGTCTTAAACGGTGAAATAATATTAGATTATGAATAAGGAAGTTACCTTAACTTTGAAATGGAGCTAATCATGCAGTTTAATGTGTGGTTCTTATGTAACTTGTATGTAGGAGCTGATTTTGAAAATGCTCTGTTCTCAGAATAAAGGGCTGGGAAAATTTAAATTGTCAGTTAAAAAAAATGTTCAGGGAAGTCTAAAGAGCAATCTCCAGAACAAAGAGAAGTTCTGGACTAATAGAAAACAGATGAGCTTTTTGCTGCACAGCAAAAGAAGATGTCAATCGTTTTGTGTTCCTCACTGTAGAATCAACACTGCAGCCAATTGCTGTGAAGTTCCTCTTTGAGGAAAACCTAACAACTGACATAAATAGATAAAAAGGAAACATAACCTCTGAAGTACAGAAACAGAAATAATTCTACAAGGGCTGACTTGAATTTAGCTGACTGGATCACACAGAATTATGCTGACTGGATCACACAGATTTATGCTGACCAGTGCCTACAAAGCAGCTGAATGGCTTTAGTAAACCCGTCCTTTACATTATATAAGCAGCAATTCTCTTCCCCTCTAGCTTTACCGTTAATGTACTCTGGCATCAGAGAGAAATTGCAGAGCAGGAACTCTCAGTTCTCAGGCCAGAGCACTAAATAACTCATGTAATGTACCTTTTGTTCTCTACTGGAGCAGTCAGGCATCATACTTTCTGTCTGAACAAATTAGGGAGATACTAATGTGTAAGCTTCACATTCTTTAGTATCAGGCTCCCTTGTAAGGCATCTGAGAGACCTCTCAGTTAAAAACTGTCACACAAGCTTCCCTAACAGAATAGTCTCTCTTACATTGTTGTTCTATTGGATCAGCCTTGGTCAATTCACTATTAAATAACAATATAATTCTTTATTAGCATCCAGCTTACAGATAGCAGTATCAAATATATAAATGGCAAAGTAATCAAAGATATAGCATAGTAGAATGTTTCTCATTTAGGTAGAAGAAGGTTTATCCATTTGTGACACTGGCAGCTTCTAACTCAAGGATATGTTCTTCCTTCTTTCCTATACTATTTTTAAAGTAAAGACTACCAAGGTTTTAAATTTTTATTGTGTAATCATCACTGAGGAATGTGTCAATATTAAAATTTATTGTGAATGCATTGATTCAAAGAAAGTGTAAATAAAATTAGTAATGCTTGAATTTTGGAACACTGCAAATATGAAGTTCTAAATTAGTTGACGAATGTAGTAAGAATGGTCCAAGATGAAAATAAAGCATGCATGGAAGTAAAAAGAATGCCTTGCAAATGGATGAATACTGAGCAGAGAGGATGGTTGTTTAATGTATTTATCAATAAATATGAAGGAAGGCTTGTGGGTGATCTTAAGAGTTTTGTTGGTTGGGGATGTGAATATATATTTATTTTAAATGCAGAGAATTTTGGGCTGTTGGTGGAGAATCTGAATGATTTGCAGTGAATTTTAAATAGACTACATCATACAGCAAGTGATGTGACACAAAAGGCATGTGGACATAATGCAAATAACGATAATTTGCAAAGACAGAAAGGTTTGGAGAGATACAGTGAATGTGTAGTGAAAACTAGATTTAGCTTTATTTCTTTTTTTTCTTATGTAATGATTCCAATTGAATTGGCTTAGTATTTATTCCTTTTTCTGTTCTTCCCCAAAATATAGCCTGATGCATATATTTATTCAAGTATGTTACCATCTATTTTTTCCAAAGAAAATGCAAAAACATGATTTGAAACTATGATTCAGAACTTTTTATATAAGCAAACTAGCTTATCAAACATTAGTTAGAATACATGACATGTAATCCAAGTTTGTGTGTAGCAGTATTTACTATTCAATATAAAAGTGTTCAAAATGTCTTACCAGAGATGTATACTTCCAATGATTGCTAGCAAAAACCTGATATTGAATATCAAAGAAGATACCCTTAATTTTAGAGACACTACTGCAAATTACAAAATTTCTATTTATTACAAAATAGTCTTCAAATGTATTACAGCTGGAGACATCTTCTGAGTTCAGCAGCAAGATCCTGGGGAGTAGGGTGACTGGCTGTACAACTTACTAAGATTCCTTCACTTACAAGAGCTTCAGCTGTTGTTGGACCTATAGCAGCAAACTGAAGAGAGAGCCATTATAGGATTTATGTATTTATACATTACAACAAACAATCTTTAAACTTAAAAAATAGAAAATAGAATAAAACAAGATAAAATACAGTAGATATATCATTCTAGCTATGTTGGTTATCAGTCTGATTTAAAAAATGTACTCACTGAATAACTTTATGGCTTTCAGATCTCTTCTGTGGCAATAATTAAATATTATTTGTCAAATTTCTGATGTAAAACTTACTTTAATTTGGGAACTGAGATCACCTGACAATTTCAAAATTTGCTTCAGACAGTATTTGACACCAGAAGGACTGAAGAAAATAACACTGGCAGGAACACCCTGTCCAAATAAAAATATTGAGAGAGAGAACAAAAATTTCTTTACATATTCATAGATCTTACAATTTTAAAGGAATTGCTTTAGAGGTTAAAAGTCACCTTCACTCTTAATCAATGGAAATGGCATTACAACTTCCAGATTAGGAGTAGGCACTTGAAGGTGGAAGCACATTTGGCATGTTGAGTGTGAGTGCCAGGCATGTACTGGCCACCTGAGAGCCTGACAGTTTACAAAAGACATGGAAATTCTCCCTCAGTAGGACAGCAAAATATCTCCAAGGAGTGTTCTTAGTTGAACTTCTGTTCAGGGGTAACTCTTTACCAGATAAATAATTGGAATCAGTATCTTTTTGAACTATTGCATGACTCAAAAAACAATACCTCTTGTGCAAAGTAATTTGTCAGGGATTTCTGGAGGTCAGGATGTTGACTGGTTTGATAAACAGTAAAAGATTCCAATACAATATCTGCAATATAAACAATGAAATTTGTGATTAAGGGTTTATTAAATCCATTTCAATTAAATCATAGCATGAACTGAAATATGTTTAGGCCAAAATTATTCTCATCTTCTATCTAAAATGCAGATAAAGCAAACTGATTATGAAAGCAAAATTCTGATGAACATTTAAAGGCCTATTATCACAGACATACTGAATGATTTAAGTCACTGGCCATTTAATCTTTTTGAAAGTCTTTAGACTTTATAAAAGAAGTTGTCAGGACACTATTAAGGAATATCATCAAAATAGAATAAAAATTCTATTATGTTAAGATTTGTAAAGAATTTAAGAATAGCTGGGTGAAGAAAATTCTAATTCTGGCAAAATTAAAAATGTATTTTTGAAAAATAAAATCTCATTAATATATCATTCTTGTAAGAAACAAAGGTAATTTCAAATCATACAGTAAAATGTAATTGATTGGACAAAATCTCAAAATATAATTCACTGGACAATATCTCTCAGAAAAGATAATGAAAGCATTTTAGCAATAATAAAATGGCATTAGTTGTGAAGTATTTCTATCTACATATTATGTGTCAATTCATTATGTAAAAATACTCAAAAAGATTCAGATTTAGAAGATCCTTGAATTGTCTTTCGGGAATAATAAAAAAGCAACATTTGAAAAGAGCCATAAAACTGTTTGAAACAAAGTGATAATTTGGTAGTTTTTAAGCAATATGGGAAAGAAATGCATTAAATATTAATGAGGTGTAAGACATCATATTATACAGGAATGTTCTCTGTACTTTATGCTTTGTACCTTAAACAACTGATTGTGTACTGTGAAAGAATCCTAACTGTAGGTTATATACAATTTTGTGAGGATAGTATCAGATTTTTCATTGACTGGATTTTTCCAACATAGGAAGAAATGTGACAGAATTATGATAGATCTGAAATTTTTGTTTTTGTTTTAGCACAACTAGATTTAGAACAACAACAACTGTGATTAGTTTACTGCCAGCAGATGGTAGTCATAAAGCCTATTTAAGCTTTGCTCTGCTATTTAAAAAAGGATAAAACCAATTAACTCAGCATTATAGAAGTGAGATGACAGTCCAATACTCCTTTCCAGTGTCAGACATATAGACATAAATGGCACACTATTAACTTTCTCCCATTTTTTGTTTTCCTAAGGAAATAATAAGCTGGCTATAATTCAATGTTTTACTTGTCAATGTTGTGAAATTAGGTATCTGTGCAAGATTAATTATGTGTAAGGGTGACAGAGAAAATACAAGTGAATGCCATCTCAAATCTGGCCATAAAACTCCTTTTCAAGATCACTGTCATAATTTTAAAATAATGAACCAATCAGGATATTCTTCATGCCAAAGGAACTTGGTTACCAAACATTAAAAGGTTGACAACTGAAATCCTATGAATGTGTGAGTGACAAGTACACTGCAAAGATAATACAGGTCACTCAGGGCTGTTTGTAAGGATTGTTTGTTTGCTTATTGGGTTTAACTTCATCTCAGTTAACAGTCTCAAAGCACTTATAGTAAACTTTATTTGATTTTATGCATATTCTGTCTTTCTTTCAGGGATTGAACATGGCTTACATCATGCTCCCTTTCCTTTTTTTCCCTATAACCACCACCCCTGTGAGGTAGGACTGAAACAGAAAGAGCAGCTGGCCCCAAACTACCCAGGGAACTTCTATGGCTGAAAGGAGACCAGAACTCTGGTCTTCCTGCTTCTAGTCCAATACCCAAATCCCTACTTTCACTGGCTCTCTTACAATAAGAATACAAATGCAAAAACGATAACAAAGGTAAAAGATGAAGGTTTCCCCTGCCAGTTGTGGTTCAACCTACAGGGTGGTGCTGATCTCCATTTTCTAGCTGAAGAGCCAGCATTTATCTGAAGATGCTTATGTGATCATGTGGCCAGCATGACTATGCGCCGAAGCACACGTATGCTGTTGCAGTGTTAAAAATGATAATAAAAGCTAAATTAATAACAGATTAGACTAACAAATTAAATTAAAATGGCACCAATCATTCAGTGAATTTCCAAAGACCTCCAGAAAAGCTGAGACATACCAGTTTCCAAAAATCTGTAAGAGGAGGGCCATCCTCACTTTTGATAAACAAGTTATTTCCAAGGAGGCATCCCTCAAGGAAGAAGCCTGCCCTCAGGTCCACTCCTACCATGCCTCCCAGAAGATGCAGAGGCTTAGCAGGCAGTGTCCCACCATGCTGGTTAGGTGGACAGAGACACATTGCAAAAAAGGAGGCTCCTATGTATCTTTGCAGAGGAACTTAAGAAAGTATCATAGTTCAATTCAGAGCATTGGCCCACCCTAGCAAGGATTTTTTGACCCTAACTGATCTGGGCTCTTAAAGTAACTGGCAGGATTTTCTTCCATCCCTATGTGGAGAAGCTAGGAATTGCACATGAAACTTTCAGCACTTATTCTACTACGAACCTGAGCTATGAACTTGTTTCTTCAATTTATATAGCTATCCATTTGCTAGACAACTCTTAAGATGCCTAGAAGACATGTTAATCTTTGAAAGATCTTCTGAATCAAAATCTTATTCCACATGATGTGGAAATGAGGTGATGCTATAGTGATTAAATTGCACAGAAATATATAAACCACACCTAAGTTTTGCCTGTTCAGTCCACAAAATAAGAAATGGAAAATAATAGTTGCTCATCTGTAACTGTGGTTCTTCGAGTAACATCTATGAATCACACTATGACTGTGCTGATATTGTTAGAATATTCTAGAACTGAGCTACATTTTGGCAGGTCCAGAAGACTATTTAGTTCAATTTCTTGAGACCCATCTGAACAGTCACAGTGACGAGAATATACAGGGTCTTTTTAATGGAAACAGTTGGAATCAAAAAGTATTTGAAATATTATTTCCCAGCTTTAGATAATAATTGTAGCAATGTAGGAGATCATTTTGACATGAATGACTTAAGGCCCCACCAGACTTCCCTATGCTAATTCCCTGCCTTCACTATATTGATGCTACTGGCCTCTGCATTTTTATGGAGATTTAGAAAATGTGGAATAGGTGTAGAAAAAGACAATGACAAGAATCAAAGGAATATTATTAAGAAGGGACATGGGACAATGGGCTTAACCTTGAGAAAAGAAGACAGAGAAGTATTTTCCAAATACTATGTCACACAGAAAAATGTCAAGACCTGTTATCTAGCAGGCCAGAATCTAGAACACCACGTAATAGTTTTACTTTACAGAAAGGCGCAGTCTGAAAAAATGTTAAAAAGCCTTATAGTAAGAAGTGAGATAGCAGAATCAATTACCAAGGGAGATGGTGAATTCCCTTCATTAGACTTGTGCAAATAGAAGCTGGATAGCCATCTGTGGGATGTTTCAATTTTAATTATTGCACCATGGAGGACTATATATAAAAACCTAAGTGATCCCTTTCCACTCTTCAGGGTTTATAATTTATTTATTTTTATCCTACCTTTATTATTTTTATAAAAAAGGCAGCCTTCCTATTCTCCCCACAACAACACCCTCTGAGGTGAGTTGGGCTTCATAACAGTCATTGTTTTATTTACTCTGAACTTCTTGGAATGGAAAACTACTGGTCAAAATTATGTTTTATATCAAACCTTTGTCCTTGAGCATTGTTGGAAGCATTTCCCTTTTTAGAGCACCACATGGAAAAAGAAGAGGCAATGAATTGGATGGCTCCCCTGTTTAAGAAGCAAACATGGATTTAATTCATCATGGCATTTTAAACCAAACAGCACAAAATAATGCTTTAAAATGGCCATACTCTAAAACACTGTAAGAAATGCAATATATTTGACTTGTATGCTCACAACTGCTGAAAACATTTAGTGCTTAAAACTAAAGACACATCTCATATAGTAGAAGCTTTTTGGCATGTAAATTAAATCAAAATCTACTGCCAAGTTATAGATATTTGCCTAAAAAGATGTGGCAAACAGATTAATTGCCTTGCTATTCAACAGAGAGGTAGGAGCACAATGCTTCTAATCATTTTAATATATTCTCTCCTCCCATTCTGAATTTGGCATTCTTTAGACTTCACATACATTCATACATGTAGCATGATAAAGTCTTGGTTCAGCAAAATAAATTTATCTGACCTTCTATGCAAAAAGAAAGGTCAAGACAGTCACAAGAACAGCATGCTTTGAAAAAGAATTCCCAATTCTACTTGGTGCTTTTTTTGGACTGAAATCTTCTCATTTTTCCATCTTTCAAGATGATATTCCCTCAATCACTAATTCTGCTGTGACAAATTACAGGTTAGAAGTTAGGGAAGAGGGTTTTTTTTAAAGGAAAACAGTTCTTTGTTTATGCATTTGTATGAACATTTCCTTCTAACATTTTCTCATTAATTTTAAGCATTCACTACCACAAACTATGATTATACCTACAGTCTTAGGAACATTACAAATGGCTAAATTGCATTTCCATAATTAGAGCAGGTAGCATCATGATTTCTTGTGTTTATACATGCCAATACTTTTTGCAGTCAGAATAGCACCACTCATGTAGAGAAGGCAGACAGTAGCCTTTATTTTTGAAGTACAATCTTAGTTACAGTAGAAGTAAACATTTAGGGGAAAAAATGAAAGGGAAGGCCCATGCTGACTATTTTATGGTGGAATATGTTCCCAATAGTGGGAACAGAAAATTGGAAAGAATGAAATGCAGATTTAGGGGTACTGAGGATGGCATAAATAACAGACAGATTGGGCAAACGCATGGCAAAATGCGTTGCAGTTTTTTGTTGCGGTTCTTTGCTATATGACACAGCAATCTCAGCTCTCCAGTTACTGGTCTCATATAGCCAAAATGGCATCAACTACGTGAAGAAGAGAGACATCCACACACATCTTTAGGAGGAAAACTTTGGCAATCAAAGTTTTTGATTGTTTTGATAGGCCAAAGGAAGCCTAAGTATCCACATGAATATTGCAAGGAGAGTGAATGGACATAATAGTATTTTTATTAGGTTCTACTTATACCTGAAATCCAGGATCTCTACTTTCTCCCTGCTTAGGGATTTTCCAAAGGAACATGGCCACTGGGGAAAACTGCACAATAACTATATAATCCCACAGCCTGATCTGAACAAAGCTTTGATATTAACATCAACTGTTAATTTCCAGTATGGGACTACCCTGTGGTCTTTCCAGCAAAAGATGCCTTCTTTGCTGGTGTGCTTCTAGAGTGCTTTGTAAGGGATTTAAAGACAAGAGAAGATCAGTTTGTTAAAACTGATTTTCTATTAGCATCCCAAAAACATCTCTTGCTTCGCAGCGTCAAACAGTATCTCCAATTTAGGGATGTAGATATTTTTATCATTTTGTTTATCATATTTGTATCACTTTGTTTACAGTACTTTATTGTGAGAGAAAATGGGAAAAAGGAAACCAGACCTACTATTTTGAAAACCAATTGAGATAGTTATTTTAAATATCATAAAAATAGTACAGTATGTCCTTTAACATCCCTAATTGAAGAAAATCTACAAAAATCAAATGGAAGGACTTTATTAAAGGTCTATTCGGCTTTATTAGAATAACCTTATGTTTTATTAGGCACAAGAGATGTCAGTAACACATATCTGAGGCAGAGTGCTCAGAGATAAAAGAAAAAATATATTAATATCACTGATACTTAAGGCTTAAGTCAATGTGATTGATGTCTGAGAAGGAAAATCAATCCTTTACAATGCGTTTAGAACAAAAGAATAATATTTTGATAGCTGCAGACAATACAACAAGGATACCATCCTACAATATTTTCTTTATAACAACCTACATATGGAGTATAGTTTGTAAAAGAAATAAGATTTGTCTTGGGAAAAAGACAAATACTGATGTTACCTGCTTAATTAAGAGATCTACTAAAGTGTTTTTGCACAAAAACCAACAACAAAGTCAAAGTTACTTGAATAATAGCAACTGCCCTGGATCCAAACTAGCATAATTTTACTTTGGTCCTGTACAAATCATTGGGATAATTTAGAAGTCTTTATTTTACTTTATTTTACTATTTTACTGTGACCATTGGGATAATTTAGAAGTCTTTATTTTTACAAACAGTTGTAAATACTAAAGTATTTTACTGAATGATGCATGTTAAACTTCCTACTATCAATTATCTTTGTTTTAATTAACATTGATCTCTGGCCCTCATATTTTCATAAGAATTTCAGGAGAAATTGAAATAATAATTAAATGGGGAACTGGCATTCTGTAAAATGAGGCACCCACCTTTAGCATTAACTTACACATCATCTCCAAGTGCTACACAGGCCTACAGATCCAATAGATGTTCTTTAAAAATAAAACTAATTGGGGGCTATAACACATGATGTATGAAAGTATATTGACTGGCTCAGGAAAAGGAATCTCAAAATGGTAGAAATTATTAGGGGAAATTAGAATGGGTAACAGGGGACACCAAGACAGGTATACTTCTGGTAAATGGATTCTCTGGCACTGGCCATATCCACTATATTGGGTATTACATAAATAATATCCCCCAATTCCCATCATAGCCATTTTGGAAAGTGCCTCATGACATGTTCTTAAAATGCCAAATGTGACATTTGGCCCCAAAAGGTGATTATTTTTGCCATATTTAAAAAGTAACCATCCCTCTCTAGGCAAAATAGGAGAAATCATGCTGCAAATTCCTACAACAAATGCCCTACATGATTTCTCTTTATTGCAAATATTTTGTCAAGATGAGATTAGAGATTTTAATTCTGTGAAGAAGCAGGTTTCTCCCTCCAAACAAATACTACATTTTAGTGTTTAAGTATGTTTTTACTTACGGGAGCAAATGAATCCCGCTAGTTTTTCAGCATTTCCAGAGTCATCTCCTTGTGGTTTGAGACCTATTTTGGTTACTGAAAGGAGGAGAGCAAGGAGGAGGAGGAGAGGAAAGGACAGGCAAGGAGGTAAAGAAGGAGGGGAGGAGGAGGAGAAAGAGGAGAAGAGGAGGAGGAGAAGGGAGGTGAGGGAAGAGGAGAAGGACAAGGAGATAAGTCAGTGAAGAAAATGAAAGTTTTATGGACATCTGAAATTACTGTGCCATTTTTTTAAAAGGAAAAATAAAATTTAAAATTATAATATGCAATCCAAAGACATGATCAACTGCAGAAGCACAATGAAATTGTGCAGCAACTCGGTCAAATCACATTAGCTATTCACCCTAATTCTGGTAGCCACATAACTGCAATTAGGTGACAGATTACTTTTTTGACATGCAGTCTAAATACAAGTTAGAGGTCGAATCCTATTTTCATTGTTAACTTATTTTCCTGGGATATGCATTTTCACATTTATTTGCAAGTATATATTTACTGAAAAACATGGCTGCTGTGTCATCTATTCGGATACTGACTGTTATTTATACAGTAGCTCAGCCCCTATGGAGAGTACAATCATTACAAAGAACAAGCCACAAATTTACAATCTAGGCAGACAGTGAAAAATATGAGATTATACTGCCACAAAAGAGAAGCTTTTTAGGTGTGGCTTAAAGTAAAATTGAGCCAAGTATTTCATGTACACACACAGCAGTAGCAACATTTACTTCCAATGGAATTGAAGAGAGAATATTTGATGGCTTTCAAAGAGTGGATATATACAATATACTTTTAAAGCTGAAATTGTACAAAGCCAATATTTTTTTATTTATTTTGCTTTTAAAAACAGAACCTGCTTCAAACCAGCTTTGTCTTTTAGGATAGAGTGCCATAATTGAAACCTAAAATCGGCAATCAGATTAAAGTGCCTAGAGTGAATTTTATTAACAATATCTTTCATGGATGAACAAACAAAAACTCCATTCAAACAAATCCTCCTATAAAACATAAAAGCAAATGTTCTAAACCAAGTCAGTCAGAAAATTACCATTACATTTGTTTTCACTTTTCATGAAAATTAAAAAGAAATTTTGATTAATAAAGCTGGTTTCAAGATTTAAAAAAAGTCAAATATTTGGGAGTTTGGTTGACAACTATTAATTGTACATTGCTTCAAAATAATTATGGTAAGGTCTGGCAGGACATCAAGTATAATATTGATTTTTGTTGTTCTGTCACACAGTCGTGTCTGACTCTTCGCAATCCCATGGACTGCATTATGCCAGGCCCCCCTGTCCTGCACTGCCTCCTGGAGTCTTCCCAAGCTCACGCCCATCACACCAACTATGCTATCTAACCATCTCATCTTCTGCCATCCCCTTCTCCTCTTCCCTTCAATCCTTCCCAGAATCACAGTCTTTTTGAATGAGTCCTCCCTGCGCATTATGTGGCCAAAGTACTTGAGCTTCAACTTCAATCTCTGTCCCTCCAAAGAGCAATCAGGTTTGATTTGCTGTAGGATTGACTGGTTTGATCTCCTTGCCGTCCAAGGGACC
>JANHZU010003082.1:481374-498244 GCA_032468055.1 Acrochordus granulatus | reverse complement strand
CATTGGATTTTAATCTATGCATAAAAAGGTTTTATTTTCTGACTTTTTAAGCAACATTTTGCAGGCTGTTCAAAGCCAGCCGGCGGG
This sequence comes from Acrochordus granulatus, assembly GCA_032468055.1. Taxonomy (NCBI): domain Eukaryota; kingdom Metazoa; phylum Chordata; class Lepidosauria; order Squamata; family Acrochordidae; genus Acrochordus; species Acrochordus granulatus. Next base: position 498,157 of record JANHZU010003082.1, on the reverse strand, counting down.
CCGTGTTTGGCCTGTGGGCCTCAAAATGCCCAGGTCTGGTTTATTCTATTTTCCCTTGTTTGCTTTTAGAAGTCATAGAATTTCACTTTTTAAAGAAATAACCATTTTTTTTCTGATGTGACCAACAAATCTGTATTATCTGCTTCAGCCTCTACTTCAGTGGGTTTTCTTTTGTTAGAATGGAGCATTTTCTCCTGTATTCCTCTCTCTCTATAGTACAACTAGAGACGTCATCACTATAAAAATTTATCTTAAATTGGTTCCAAAAAATCCTACTCTGATTATAATTCACCTTCTTTCCCTCTGTTGCCCACTCAGAAAACTAAGATAGTATCCAGATTTTGTAACAACATGATACATTCTGCAATGGATGTGTTCTGATACCTTACAGAATAAGTGCTGCAATAAATAACAACTCTACAGCTTAATACCACTGAGAGGAGCACAGTTCAGCCAAATGTTCCATTTATTGTACATTCATGGCAAATTAGCTCTATAATTGGATATTGATAAATATTTAAATTATAAGACCAGTCTTAAAATCCAATCATCTTTGTCTGGTTACCCTCAACAATATACAGTAACAGTGTGAGTTTTTATTTTATGTTATATTCAGGGAACAATTGCTATCATTTTCATTGGTATTTTCTAATATGAAGATTTATGGTTTGGAAGATCTGTTACAGAAAAAGAGAAAAATACTAGTTTACATTTTCTTATGTCAATACAGTAATCTTGCTTTTATGAGTGCATGTGTAAATATGACATGTGTTAATCTTTCAAAACAGCTCTGTAATAAAAGTAGACACAAATTATTTTAATTAGTTTCAGCACTGCCCAATCCAAATGAACTCTGATTGGGTCATAATATAGAAGAACAAGATTAAAAATACAATTTAAGTTATGATCAGGATGGAAAATCTGGCCAACTAATACTAAAACATCTAAATACTTTTTTATTTCAACATCCAAGGTATTATTAAATTCATATATTGTTGGTGCAAGACTGAGATAGTTGCATATTCTTGAAGTCCAGTCATTGAGTTTGTCTTTGAAGTGAGATTTCAAAGTTAATTGTATTGCCTGTTGAAAACTCATTTCAAAATGTAAGTTTTGCCAAGAGCATGGAAGTAGCAGTTTAGTTACTGGGAAATAATAGAGTAAAATTGCAAAACTTAAAAGGGAAAATGTCACATAGAGCAGCTGGGTTATAAGGATAGAAATAAGGGATATAAGAACTCACAATAAATCAGAAGAATGACTTCCACACTTATCTTGGATTTACAAAAGTGATGTGTTAAGTATATGAAGGAGTTCTTGAGAAAAGACAAAGAGAAAATGAAAAGAAATCAGACATTATTTAAAGGGAAAAACATTCAAGATTTTAAAAACAAAAGAAAGGAATGTAACAATCACTTAATCAAGGTTAAAATGTACATGATGTTCTTTCTAGTAGCTCTTAATGGATTTTTCTTGACTAGGATTGAATGATGAGGCTTTAAAGATTTGTTTATAGAGAAGAAAGATACTGAAAAAAGACATTTTTTGTTGTATTTTTAGAGAAAGATAAGCTATGGTATTAAGAGTAAAGGAATACAAATATAAAATTAGCGTACTTGATTAAGGTTATAGATGTCATTGCTGGTAACTTTTAATGGACTTTTGCTGATTAGGATTGGATGATGAGGCTTTAAAATTTATAGACGAGCAGTAAGTTATGGGAAGAACTTTTTTTTTTAATATCAGAGAAAATTGTAAGTTCTGAAATTATATTTATCTTGATGAAGGGAGAAATATATCATTTTTATTGGTTTTTACTATTATTTATTTTTCCTTTTTTAATGTTTTTTCTCAGCACATTTTTTACTTTAAATTTTCCTTAGTTTTTTATTTTTATACCTGTAAACTTTAATAAAAATATTATTAAAAAAGATGGGTTAGAAGGATAGAAATCCAGATGATATGTACTCTAATAATTTCAAAACTAAGCCATTTTTTACCTGCTTTAGGCATTCCTTCCCCAAAACTCTAGTTTTTATGGTTTATTTCACCAATGAGCTTTTTGGAAAATCAGTGAAAGATAATGGATATATCAAATGAAGATTTTCTATAATTATTTATTCATACTATTTAGAGACAGATACCCTCAAATCTTGTGTTTTCTATTTCATAAATTACATGTGCCCTATAAACTATTTCTACATGTGATTGCTTGTAGTATTGATTCTTAATATCTGCTTCCTAAAAGATATACATTCTTTGTGAAGGACTTTCAGAACTATTCTGTTTTATGTACATGTGAAGAGGCAGAAAAAAAGTTGTTTGTACAGGTAATCTGTAACTTAACGACCATAATTGGGACTGGAATCTCAGTCTTGAGCAAAGTAATCATTGAACAAGACACCCATGTGACTGCTTTGCTCAACAGCCATAATTCCAGCACTCCCAGTTGTGGTCATTAAGCAATCACCCAGTGATTTCAAGAGCAAAAATATTGCTTGCCAGACAGTTTCAGCTTGGTGCACAGCCATTTTGCTCTCAAATGTTCCTGCAACCTGCCAAAGGATTTCAGCTCCGCTTTGTCCCCTCCGCTTGCAACCTTTTTGGGGAAGATGGAAGAAAAGACTGCAAATGGTGATCACATGATTGTGGGGCACTTGCAACCAGTTGTAAATGCAAGCCAATTGCCAAATGCTTGAAATGCAGTCACATTACCTTTGGGGTGGGAGGGAAATATGATATTCTAGGGCCACTGGAAATGGTATGGGTCATAAGTCAAGGACTACCTGTAAATTGTATTATTAACGTAAATAGATTTGTGTTGTTCTTCACCACCTTGCTCTTTCTACATCAACTCATGGTTTGTTAGACATACCTTCAGCTAAGCCAGATTGGCAGCCACACAATTTCATCTCTGTTGTCTCCATCAGTTCATTCTGGCATCCTTTAGCCATCTGCTCTAGGTTACATCCTTCCATGTATTCCTTTGAACATGAACTTTATTTTTGCAAAAAAAAATGAATTATTGCCAAATAAATGTAAATTACACTGAATTTCTCTGTGGAAATAATACATAGGAACAATATTAGAAAAGGTGGTAACTTTTATTATAATTCCATTATCATCTCTCCAGAGTCTGCTTTTAAAATAATAATAAATTTCTTTAAGTATATTTTCCTGATGTGTTTCTTAAACATAAACAGGCATAATTCTGTTGATTCCATAAATTAGAGAACAATCCAGATCATCCATTAGTTCTTGATTTAGCTCGTTAATTAAAAGACAGTCTCAAAAGGAGGCTTTGTTGTTAGAAACAATTACTTTTATTAATAGATAAAGGCTGAAAACGATTTATTTATTTATTTATTTTATGACATGAATGTCAATGGATTACTTGAAAGTAGGAAGTATCTAGCTGGAATTGAGCCAGCCTAGGAAAAAAATATACTTTGGGGGGGCTAATAAACTTGATAAACTTTAAGCAACTCTTGTGCCATTATAGTGCTGTAATTAAGAAGACTATAAAATTCTGTAAAAAATATAAGATAGAAAGGTAATTTTAAGACTTGATTTGCCATTTTAAAACATGTCACAAACTATAAAGTAGATTCTTGCTAAATGTTCATCCATATTCAGTGGGCAACATTTTGATGGAAAGAGACCTCAGAATATTTGGGAACTGGGTAAGAACCACAATATTTAGGTCAATGTCATGAAGTAAGCAGCATCTCAGGATTATCCTCCATTTAATGCAGTTTGATTTGGCATTTCCCCCCTCTTTAAAAAATTCATCCACAATGGTTATAGTGTAGGTTAAAATAGTATATTTCTAATCAAATTTAGAAACTGCCTAGAGTAGCTCTGTGAGGAAAATGGGTGGTTTCTAAATTAGATAGATAGACAGACAGACAGACAGTTTTACTGTCATCTTTATAATTGATTTTTTTAATGATTTTTTAGAGTTTTGCCAACTTCAGCAACATAGTCAAAGAGGAATCATAGAAACAGGAGCTGGAAACTGTTTGCTAGCTAGGGCCAAGGGTTGCCTGACCTATGATCAAATGCACTGAGTTGAGCTTTAACTACTTCTTAGAATATTTGAAATGCCTAGAATAAAGGAAAATGTAGCAAATCCTGTCATAAACATAACTTACTGAAAATCATGAACATAATATTATACAAGCAGACTACACATCTTTTCCCTTTGGTCTCTTTCTAGCAGCTATAGCATATACTGTAGCACTTAGAGAATGTAGAGAATACTTGTTTAAAAGACTGGAAGCCTTATATGGATTTTTTGTTGTAAGAAAAAAAGACTTATGGATTTGGGTATTAGGGTTAAAGAAGAAGGGGAAAGAGTAAGATGGCACTTAATTGTTACAAAGAAGGATGGAAGTCAAAATTCTGTTTTCTTTCTTATTTCACTACTTTCTTTTCTTCCTTTTTTTCTCATTTTGGTTTTCATTTGTTATATCTTTATTGTGTTGTAATATTCTAAAAAAATTGAGTGTGAGAGAAAGCAAACACTAAAAAAAGTCTTCTCTGTGATGCTCACTCAGGTTATAGTTCTGGACTGGACTCAGATTTCCTTTAATCTGACTTGTCTTTGTTGTGGTTCTCCCTCCAATTCTTCAATATTATTCTTTCTTCCTGTTATACTACCTGAAGCTTAAAATAATTTAATCTCTTTCCCATTCCCCTCATTAAAGGAGATGAGGTGTGTTTCCTTGGGGGAGAAATTTTTCTATAATAGCATCCCATTTATGGAATTTTCTCCCCAGTGGTTTGACTGACACCCACAGTAGCATAATTTTGACACTTGGTAAAAACCTTTCTATTTTTTCAGGATTTTATACTGGCTTTTAATTGTATTTTAATTAATACGATTTTAGTTTTGGATGCCAGCTTTGCATTCGCCTAGTTTATCTGGTATCATTATTTTTGCACTGTATTATATATGTTTTCATTGAAATTGTTTTTAGTGTACTTTATTGTAGAGTGTCAGCTATTGGATAGTTTTAAAAATATAAATTAAAAAATCTCCTACCTCGGTGGTTTGTGCATCTAAAGAGGTGATTTGCCAGATTTTTTTATTTACAATAATTTGAAGTAAGGTTGACTTGCTAATATTTTTCTCTAGACCCAGTTGCTTATTTGGGGATTTCATCTGGGAACACATGTGACATAGAGTCATTCCTAGGCATTTAAGAAAAGCAACTGCTTGATTGTACATTATAGGGCCAGAAAGATGAGATCATATGGGAAACAATGGGGCTGAGCTGAAAGGTATATGAGATCCAGATGAAGCCAAATCAGAATTACTGCTTTGTTCAGACATCTGCATCTGTGAATATGGAGGTGGGGAGTTATGAGGCTACTGGACAAGCTCAGGAATGTTCTGGTTCGTTGCTTTCTTCCCACCACATCCTAACCATTCCTACCAACAACCAATCTCTTATTCCTGTATATTTTTATATTTGAGAAACCTGAACAATGATTTACAAGGTAGTACTTTTGGATTCAGTCTAAAGACCAATTATTGACAGGTACAGTAAAATAGTTGAAAGGGGAAGAAAAGTTTTTTGTATTTCTTTCTACAATTATTTCTTGATTACTAAGGATCCCAAACTGCTAGCCTCTCTGCTATGTTTAGTTCTTTGGAATGAAAGATGTGGCATACCACATGTATTCCCAAAAATGTTGTCCTCAATCCACCTTAGGGTGATTTTGATTGCTCCACTTTAGGCAGAGACCACATTATCGTAAAATCATTCTCAAATAGCTTTTTTCTGGTCTGAACTATGTACAGGTGTAGAAAGAGGAAATTCAGTGTTTATTCAAATAATGAATAAACAGTTTTTGACAAATTCACATTGTAATAATGGAAGATACAGGCTGCACCTCTGAACTTGAAACACCAATTCCTTATTCTGCTTACTGCATACGGCTAATCTGAAAAGTATTTTAGATGTTCGAAATGTTACATCTAGAAACTGAGATGTAGTTTTGTTGCACTAGTGAGTACATTCACAAATTATACACAAAAGGATGGTGCTTGTGACACATACTGCTTTTGTCTATTTGATAAGTCCTCCAATCCTTCAGATGCCTCTACTTTAGCAACAGATGTGATGTCCTGTTGCTTATTTTGTCTCTGCAAGCTTCTGCCCTGTTTTAGAGGACTGGTTTAGCTCCCAAACCATCTGTGCATGGTTTGTTATTGATGAAATGTCATGCAAACACAAGTTATGTACAAATTCTAGTACAAGTTAGTATAAATTCTAGTAGCTACAGACCCAAGAGATTCATTTATTTATTAAAGTTATTATTCACCTATTCCAATAGAATCTATATGGCTTACAAAATCCAAATGCATAGTTAATACATAAAATGTAACAGACAAACTAAAAAAAACAGCCATAACAATAAAAATACAAGAGGGCTCCCATGAATACATTAACCCAAGCCTGGAAAGAGAACCAGATCATAAGAGCCTTCTGGAACCCAGTAAAATGGGTGCTTTATGTATCTCTGTGGGATGCTGTTGCAGATGGTGGCGATTGTGACAAAGAAGGCATGCTTCCTCTGTCCCACAGAGTTTGGGTGCCACCTATCCTTTCTGAATGTACTAAGCAGGCAGAAATAATTGAAGAGACGTGGTCCATCAGATATCCGGGCCCTATGCCACATAAATATGGTTTGCAAAAGGTTTATTTATGACTGTATTCCCCTGTTAGAATTAGCTTGTATCCTGTGCTTGGATAAAAAGGGGACCCAGCTGACATATTAAGGATATTAATAGGGCATGTTCATTATTAAGTGTTTCATATGGATGTATACTCAAAGTAAGTCTTCATGACATGCATCTTGTTTTAGTGTGTTGCTTTATATTGGTAAGAAAAATAATATGAATAATATAGGATTATATATTGCTATTCTAATGATATTAAATCATTGTAATCCAATATGTTACAGAGAGAAGATGTCCATAATAAATTTCATCTTATATACATTAATCCACGTTGCTTGGTTTGGTTTTAATAGGATGTGTGATCACAGTCTTAGTGATTTGGAAAACATTATTTATAACTTAATGTTACATATGAACCTGATCTGTATGATTTATTTCAGAAATGATAGCAGAAACAAACCATTTTAAGAGTGATATTGCTAACACATTTACTTTCAATTTGAAGCAATTAAATCAATAGAATTTACATAAATATTAAATTTCTTAAGGTTTGGATTTATTCTTAGAGGCAATGGCTTGCTCATGCATCATGATTATGTGCCATCAAGTTAGTATCTGCTCTTAGCAACTACATAAGTATATTTAGTCTAGGGCAATCTGTCCTAAACCAGGTCCTTCAGCAATTCCAATAGTATACCAATTGCCACTGTAATTGAATTCATCCATCTTTCTGCTGGTTTGTCCTCTTTTTCTTTCCATCTTTCCCAGCATTGTGGATTTTTCCAGAGGGTTAGATATTTGCATATGTCAAAAATATAATATTTTGAATCTGGTCATTTGAATCTTAAATGAGATCTTTTCATTGATTAATTCTTTGTTTTGTTTTGTTTATTTTGGCTATCTGTTGTATTCTAAGGAATTTCCTTTGTTAAAGTTCAGAAGCATCAGTACTCATTGTGTCCTGCTTCTGAAAAGTCAACTGTTCCTTCCATGGAATATCAAGAGTAAACCATTGTCTGGATAATTTTAACCTTTGTAAGATTTTGTGGATTTTTGTGGCATATCGCAGCATTTGAGTATATTTTCCAAAGTTACCCTACCAAATGCTAATCTGTGGTGTAATCTTTGACTGCTGGTTCCTTTGCTATTGTGAGGAAGGTGAGTTTTCAAATGAATGGAACCATTTAAATCAAATGGAAACAAGACATTTCCCATGGCCTTGGAGCTGGCTTATCACCATCTTTTCATTTCTGGCTATACACATTTATATAATAATCATTTTATTGTTGAAGACTTTGTTAGCAATGAAGAAATAATGGATTTTGCAGAAACTGATAATCTTCTGCAGCTTCATTCTCTAGCCTATACAGCCCAACAATTTCCTCTTTAATATTTTTGATATAGCTTTCATGCACTGTCAATTTCAAGTTCAGCTTGACTATAGCACTCATCAACCTCTTCTTCTTTAGCCTCAGTGATTGAAGCATAAACTTGGAAAATTGTCATATTAAAGGATTCTATGTGAAATCTAATTGATACTAATCTATCATTGATCACATTATACCCAGATTCTGTGTTTACTACATCTTTCCTAATTATGGTAGCAATGCCATTCCATGCCTTTTTTATATCCTAATAATAAACATTCTGATCTTCTGAAAGTGTCCAGTTCCAGTCAATTTTCAATTATCTGATGCCTAATATCTTAGTGTTTAATTAATTTCATCTTCCATTGTGTTGATACCTCCCATGTATATGCTTCCTATGTTCCATGTTCTCATTGTAATTCTATCTTTACAACTTTGGATTTTGTCTTCCTGCAGGGCAACATCAGCAACTAGATATTCCAAAAGCTTTAGTTCATCTATATCAAAACAATATTTGTATTCAAAGTAAGGAATATAAAATTGGTTTATTTGCTGAAGATTAAAACAAATTATGTTGTTACTTCTGGCAATATTTTATGCACTTTTTGCTGATACTCGTACTGAAAATATAAGTTTTATGGATTTTTTATAGATAACAGATGGAACATGGGATGAAGAGATAAAAGTTTGCAACCTTAGAGTGGGTAAAGAGAGTCACTAAATGTGTTTATATGTTTGTGATGAAGGTTGGAGGTCATTTCTTTATTTCTTTTATCTTTCTTTGTTAAGAAATCCTTATATTTCTTCTCTTTTGTTGCATATTTACTCCTTTCTATTGTCTTTTTTCTTTAGTTTGCATTAAATTTTACTATTATAATCAGCATTCTTAATAAAAAATATATTTATTTATATACCTTTTTTCATACATATATGAAGGTAAAGGTTTCCCCTTTCAGTCATATTCAATTCTAGGGGGCAGTGCTCATCTCCATTTCATAGCTGAAGAGCCAGCATTGTCCAAAGATGCTTCCATGGTCATATAGCCAGCATGACTATATGTCGAGGCACATGGAACACTGTTACCTGCCTACCAATTTAGGTGGTACCTATTTATCTAAGAGGCACGGTGGCGCAAGCAGTTAAGAGCTCAGCTTGCCAGAAGGAAGGTCAGTGGCCCAAGTTCAAGACCTGGTGTTGCCATGCTGCAGGGCGAACTCCTGCTGTTCTGCCTCAGCTCCTGCCAATCTAGCAGTTTGAAAGCATGCAAGTGCGAGTAGAGAAATAGGTACTGCCTCTTCCGGAAGAAAAGGTAACTGTCCCTGCGCCTTTGGCGTCTAGTCACGCCAGCCACATAACCATGAAAACATCCTCGGACAAACACTAGGTCTTTGGCTTGGAAACAGGGATGAGCACCGCACCCTACAGTTGGTCATGACTGGCAGGGTAACCTTTTATTTATCTACTTGCATTTTGCATGCTTTGAAACTGCTAGCTTCAAAGGAGCTGGAGCAAATAACTGGAGCTCACCTTGTCATGCGGCTCCTGGGTCTTGGAATCGGGCTTCCAGCTAAGAAGCCCAGTATCTTAACAACTAGGCTACCGTATATAATAAAATGAACACCATTTGTATTCCAAAAGATCTTCAGCTCTTTCATAGGAGTATATTGAGTGCCACCTGACCTGATGAATCAATTATCTGCCATCAGTAAATTTCTATTTCTGTCTCTAGCATTTTCTTGATAAAATACAGGAATGGTTTATCATTGCCTTCTTGTACTCAGTATGGAATTAGGCTTTTGCCACTGTCTCAAAAGTGAACATCCATCTCCAGCAACTTAGATCACTACTGTCCTATATACAAACCTACTTTTTTAGCTTGCAGCTGGGATGACCTTCACACCTTGCGTGAACCTGCTGAGATTATATGCTCACAGGATTCTTCACTCATCCCTCCCAAGATCATAATCCCCTCCCCCCATCACAGTGAGGCAGCACTGCAGGACTTGAGATCATACACCATGCTAATTTGTTTATTTATTTAATAAATCCCAGCTGTCTGGATTCATACACCTTCATAAACTAAATTAAACAAGCCAAACAGTGGCTTAGCACAATACATGAATCCAGCCAAATCTGTAGTAGAAATGTTAGCATAACGGGAAGGAAGAACTGGACCGATTAAATGCAGAGCAAGATATTTAAATGACAGGATTCAAATGCACAGTCTTGGGAATAGGGTTAATATGGTTAGTAGACAATAGACAATAAATTAATTTTTGTAGCTTCATTCATAATTTATTGAATAGGAGAAATGTCAGCAGGAAAAGTCAGCAAGGACAATGCTGCATTAGCCTTGCCAAAGACAGCTTGAATGTTAGAAAAAACTTCCTAATGGTAACAGTTTGTCAGTGAAACAAATACTGTAGAGTCTCTCTTACTGGATGTGTAAAGCAGAGGCTAGGCAGGGGGTTGGATTCAATCCCTTAAATGGCATTTTCTAATTTTATGATTTTGTAAACATGAGCAAGTGTACTTTCCTAATCTGATCTTCTTATGTGCATTTGCTAATTTCAACACTGTCCTTTTGGCTGTTCCTATTTGGCAGTGGTAACTGTCATTAAGACCAATAAAATGATTCATTCTCATAGATTAGTTTGCATCAATATTATGGCTTTTTTGCTAAGCAGATTCAATTTTTATTTAGCAGATAATATTTTCATAATACAATACATATTGTATCTTTTAACTAAGTTTTGTAAGTTGTAAAAGAGTAATAAAGGATAGCAACAAGTCTTGATGTATATCTGTTGTAAACTCACAATCTAAGCGTATAACTTGTCTCTGACAATTTACACATTTGGCTGAATCCACTGCTGATCGTTTTCTATACTCAAACCATTCCAGGGACTTCTTTGGAACATATTAACATTGTTACAGTACATTAAACCTGTAGTTGCTACAGTGTCTCCCCACTTATCTTTCCCCCATGCTGCCCCTCTGGAGTCCTTGGGGCCTACCTATCGCCTGGCTGGGTCCCAGAGACCTTGGGCCTCCTCTTCCCCCCATCACACCTTGCTTCACTTATATTTTCTGAAGATTACCCTTGGGAAGGAGAACTGGCCAATCTGCTGCACACATCCTTCCTGTACAGGGGTCACATGATGCCGTCCTGGAAGTGGGTTCCATTTTGGGAGTGGCAGGGACCATTTCATGCCATCCTGGAGGAGACACCATTTTGAGAGCAACACAGTTGAAATTTAAAGTACTGTTATCTTCTACCTTTTTGTCCATGCATGGAATTAAAGTGTCAACAGGGGAGCCTAACAATTTAATTTAATATTTGCTGTCATCACTAAAAGTATCAATAAGTTCATAATGAAGGCTAATTCAGATTCAATTTTTAATTACTTTCTCTTTTACTTAGATATATAACAGGTCCAAAAATACACATAATGAACCATTTTAAATTAAAGTGAAATATCATAATGACCTAAAATCTATTTTAGTCATAAGAACACAGTAACAATAAACTTGAACAAGTACAAAGCTAAAATGAGCCCCAATTACACTTTATTCAAGATTGATATTACATGCAAATATGTACTTTGCCACAACATATTTAATAGAGCAATTTATCTGTATGAAAACTGTTGACATAAAAACCTGCTATATACATGTTAGCATAAGTCAATGTATTTTTAATAGTAACGGAAGTCGTTATTTATGGACAAAAGACAAAATAGGTTGATAATATTTATGAGCTATATTACTACTATTGGTGCATGGAGATGTGTATGTTTTTTCTATAGAAGAACCAGAAACTGAAAGAGAAACTACCTCCCTTCTCCTCAATAACCAATGAATAAAAATTTATGGAACTGAAGAAGAGGATTTACTGTTTGGATCTATTCTTAAGTTGAAAGGTATTTTACCACCCTGTAGTAACTGAGAACCTGAAACATTCTTGGATCACATTCTTATTCTAAGTTGCATTAGCTCTGCCAAAATAATCGTTATTATTGATGTTGTTATTGGAAAACATGTAACTTAAGCCTTCCAAATATCTCCCAAATGTCACATATTATGAGGAATGTTTAAACCTTTGGCAAAATCCTTTGTTTTGTAAATGTTAGGGGGCCTGAGAAAAGACAGAATTATGCTAAATGATCTTTGAAGATAGTAGATAGCCAGACAAACATTTTTGGTGTACAACCTAGATGAATATATACAAAAAAATAGCGGTGAGCAGAGCCAGCCACTCTGTGATGAAATAGGTTAGATCAAATGCAGTACAGAATGAATGAAGACACATGATAAAGTTTATTTATTCCTAAAATTAAAAAATGGATAAAAATAAGAACTACCAGTTCTTAAGCTTTTAGTTTTTCTTATCTAAAAGCAGATCTTTATAGGTGTCTGTCTTAAATGCAAGCAATCAAGTTTGAGAATTTGTGCAAGATAAAATTATCTTTCAAATTTTTATTTAGAATTATTCCATCATAAAATTGGAAGGCACTGTTTAGACTGTCAAATCCATCCTCCTGTTTACTGCTGGACTTAAGATTAAAGCATCTCCAGTGTATAATTGTCCCAATCCTTACATGAATACATCTAATGAAAGACAGACAATAACTTTTCTGATAATTATTTCTACTGCCCACTTGCCATTTCCCTTAGAAAGTTTTTTTTTCTAATAGTTGGTCAAAATCTGTTTTCCTATACCTTAAAATAATTATTATCCATCATACCTTCTAGAATAAAAAGTAGAAGGTATTAATCTTCTTATTCATGACTTCTTGCCAGATATTTCCTAAATTTATCCAATTTTCTGCCATTATGACAATTGTAATAACCCACAAGGTCACCCATTTCAATGCAAACCAGACCAAGAATTATTGCGTTGATCCATGTCCTGAATCCACTTAAAACTAGGAAGAAATAATATTAAAGCAAGGACTATGAAGACCTAAAGATCAGAAAAAGACTATGCTAGCAAAACACATTTTTTGGTGTCACCAATTAAGCACAAAAAGCAATTCCAGTTGCTTGAAATAAGACATTGATTCATCATATTAAATTAATGCATGCTTATTTTTTTAAAAAACATATTAGATAGAGATAAAATATTCTGATGAATGTTTATTGTATTCCTGTTAATTACTAAAAGTAAATAAAATGCAGTAAAGCAGAATTCTAGTTATTAATATATACATGTTCACATGACTATTCATTAAATAGTCCAGAGGTTATAGACCAGAAAAATTAAAGTTTTACAATTTCCCATTCCAATTTTACATAGATATCCACTAATGCGTAAAAAATCCATCGAGATTCTGGTTGGACTATCCCTGCTTCAGAAGGGACTTATGCTTTGACAATAACATGTAGAAAGCATTCCACTTAAATTACTAGTTGTCATTTCAGGCATAGCCTTAGAGATGGTGCTTGATTGCCCATCTGTTCTTGTCTGGAATCTTCATCTGTCAAATTAAGATTATTTTTCTTTGTTTCATAGGAGAACTATTTAGAAATGGGCTTTTGACTATGGCTATATGATATTTTGGGGAGCTTCACAAAAATGTTGGAAATTTTTTAAATCTTGTGTGTATATGTGTGATATACAATATGTGTATTACAATATACTCTATATAAAATACCCTAACAACATGGAACATGGGGAAGGAGCAGATAGAATTATTGCCATGACTTACACTTCAATAATGTTTTTGTTGTGGTCTTTTTAACATACTGTCCCAGGCTTGTTGTCCTGTGCATATATTATATTAGCATTGTACAAATTATTCTTAATGTTTAATTCTTTGAATGAATATACCTCATGTTGCTGAAATCTTACCATAAGACAGTATGCATATAATTTTACATATTTGTAATAGATATGTCTCTCAGAATTAGTCCTCTTATGTGTCTGTTTTTTATTATGCTCAGAGTATAATGAAAAACCCCTGTATTAATTTTATCCAACCCTAAAGCCACATAGTTCATGCATGAGACTGTCAGACATGAGTAGTTGCAGGTGTCAGTGTGTCAGTGGCAGGGAGCCAGGAAGATGGATTAAGGCTTAGTCACTGAAAAATGCATGCCAGCACATCTGAGACACCAACACTGCACCACCTCATAAGGAAAATGTGACATGACCAGAATTCAATAACCTCTTGGAGACAATATATTTGATTAATTATACTGGTGCATGCTTGGCAATGTAACTTCATCTAGCATTAACTTAATGCTGTTTGCATGAGGCAATATTGTAACCACACCAGCAAGTCAAAAATTATTTTGTTTTAAAAGTTCAGATATAAAAATGTCTCTAGCAGGCTTTATTGCATATATTGATAATTGCATATTTTTACTGATCAGTTTCAATAACAAGCATTTAATTTAAAATAGCATAAAATGATTGCTTTCTAGAATGAAGATGCTGTAAAGGCAAGAACAAAAACACATGATGAAACCAATTCAGACTGAAGGAATATCTAGTCTTGCAAAGGAACATCTGTCCACTGTGGACAGCCAGATAGCAGATAGTAAGAGAAGCCCTCTCCCACTTGCTTTTCCCATCAGTTGGTAGTTATTCTGAAGCTAAGAAGAGAACCTCTTTATTAAGCACCGATCTTTTCATTTTTTCACTCTTTTTCCACTCTGAAATTTCTATTATATTGGATTGCTCATAAAATAAATGACGGGCACTTTAGAAGTTGAAACATGGTACACCTGAAGCCCTGGGTCATTTTTAGATGTATATCAAGTTTGTTGAGTATTGGATGGGATGCAATTTATAGTCTGATATTTATTTGAACACTGCCTATATTATGAACAACTCAAGGCAGTGAACTTATTTAACACACCCTCCTCCTCCTATTTTCCCCACAACAGCAACCTTGTGAGGTGAGTTGGCTGAGAAAGAGCGACTGTCCCAAGGTCACCCAACTGGCCTTCATGGCTGAGGCAGGATTAAAATTCACAACCTCCTGGTTTCTGGTCTGTTATCTTAACCACTACACGAAACTGGGTCTCAGGTGGAAGGCAGGAATTCTGGTTGGTAACATTTGTTCACACTTTTTGCTATTTGAACTTAAGTTAGGTATTCAAAACAATTTCCAGCATGCAGCTTTGTAAAAATCAAATTTACTGTATTCATTTGTTGTTTCCTGGAGAAACACCATGGAGCAGCGAGTGGAAAGCATGAGTTTGAGATGTTGCTGGATATTGACAAAGGATGAGAGCAGTGGTGGCTGCAGGAGGTTTCCAGAAAATCAAGATGATGGGAATATCTGTGTGATCAAATTCCATTCTGAGTGGATTTATTTATATTTAGCAGACTTCTTTTTTAAAGATTTTTTTTAAAGAACCTGAATCTGCTCATAACCAAATTTTCATATCTCACTGTGAAGCAAAGTACCCCTCTCAGCGAGTCTACTACAATATTTAGTCATCAGCTGGATGGAAGAAATTTATCAAATGTAAGTCTAGGAAGTGATAGGAGATGAATTGTGAACCAGATCATTTTTTGTTTACCCAACTACTGTAGCAGCTAGGATAGCATCAAGAACTAGATACAGTGTTCTGAAATATATCACTATCTATCCATTAGAAATTCACAAGAATATCTGATGAAAATTGTTGTGAATGGTTTGTAGACCTGTTCCATTTCTGATATAAATAGTAACAGAAGCTGTTTAGAATAATGGAAATGTTGTTGGTAGAGATAAAGAAGGAATAATGACTTCCCAATCGTAGCATATACAACTCATCAAAGTGTTTTATTTATTAATTTAATTTATATGCCGCCGAAATCCGGAGACTCTCGGCAGCTAACAACACTAAAAACAGACAATTAAAAACACTTAAAAATAAAATAAACACATTAAAACAAAAAACCCAGCAGACTAGCGAGGTGGGCTAAAAAGATTTTGGATATAAAAAGGGGGGTAAGGATGGCTATGAATCCATCAGCCACTTCCAGGATGATGAGCCCCCCCTGGAGCCCCAGACCATCTCGCAAAGTCAGGTCTTAAGGCCCTTCCAGAGGCCATCAGGGAGGGGGCAGCCCTCAGCTCGAGGGGCAAGATCTTCCATAGGGCAGGAGCCACAGCAGAGAAGGCTCTTCTCCTAGACCCTGCCAGCCAAAATTCCTGAGCCGATGGGAACCGGAGAAGGACTCCTCTGCTGCTTCTGATGGGCCAGGAACTCCCCATCGGGGTGACACAGTTCCTCAGATAGCCTGTTGAATGAATCTTGAATGTTTCCGGATTCCTAGGTTTTTTGAAGCATAATAGAAATTAAATGTGCTTAATATTCTCATTTGTTTCACAACAAAAGTTTAAAAAACAGGCATCTAGATTTGATTTTTTAAGTAGAAGATGTTTCACCTTTAATCCAAAAGGCTTTCTCAATTCTACTACTTAAATTAAAATTAAAATTTAAATTAAATTCTACTTAAAAAATCCAATCCAGATGCCTGTTTTTTAAACTTTTTTTAAACTTTTGTTGTGATGCAATTACACTGGATGAATGAGAGTCTTCACAGACAAGATATTCTCATTTGTTGTTGGTCAGTTGAGCAGTCGTGTCCGACTCTTCGCGACCCCATGGACTGCATTACGCCAGGCCCCCCTGTCTTGCACTGACTCCCGGAGTCTTCCCAAGCTCACACCCATCACACTGACTATGCTATCTATCCATCTCATCCTCTGCCGTCCCCTTC